>SNQN01000375.1:76593-89302 GCA_008642245.1 Bassia scoparia | reverse complement strand
TATCATATATCCTACTATCGAAGTCCAACAATACGAATGCAATACTTTCTCATAGCAAGGGTTATTTGTTGTCATACTAATTAAAATTTCGATCCAAATCTTAAAATCTTACTCGTATGATTAATTCAAATATTGTCAACGTTTTCGTTTACGGTTCTATATAATTTTTATGACTAAGTGGACTTGAAAAATTTGAATCATGTACATATGACTTTTAATTGCTATATATATATTTTGTCATTTACTACCTATTTATTGAGTAAACAACTATTAGTTTTTTAGTGTTTAATATCAATTTTATCAATGAAATTTGCGTGTGTTGTTTTATTATAGATGTTTCTAGAATCTTACGATTTCAGAATTTCGATTTTATAAGCTCATTGTCATTCAAAATAAAATCTTTATTTAAACAACCTTATTTATTGTAAACATTGAAATAAACGTTGGCGTTATGTATTAAACATTTGCTGAGTTCCAAATTGTTATTTAATTTAGTCATATAAATTTGACTATGTCAAATCTATCGATCATCTATAACAAAACATATACTCCATATATATATCATTCGAATTGAAACATATTTTAGGTTTAAAGCACCACATGTCATTAATTATTTTTAAGGCCTAGTACATCAAATACAAAGTACTCCCTTTATTTCTATTTGAAATTTTGATACTCCGTACTATTTATCATTTTGGAGAGCTCTTAGAATTTTTTACAATGTATATGAAAAAAGATAATCATATAAGATCTTGTTTAATTCGTTTCAATAAATATTTTATTTATGTTCAATCGTTATAACATTCATCAACGACAAATAAAGTGGAGTACAATAATTCAAGATATTGATGGATAAATATATGCTTTNTTTTTCCCCTTTAACAATTCAACATGATTTGGATTAAATTATAAAATTAGATTTAAAACAATCGTTTTAATTTACATCAACATAGATAATAATAATAAAAAAAAAACACTAGACAAGCTAACCTAACATTTACATTTAACCTAACAAATTAAATACAATCTTCGCTCAACACGTTGTGTATTTCACTTTTTAACTTCGTGTATTTTACCATTCTTATAAGCACAATATAAAAAACAATTTCAAGTTACTCATCATAGCTAATTACATTGAACAAATAACTCTTTCGAGAGAACATGACAACCAAAATAAGAATAATATGTTTATGGAAGTAASTAATCACATAAAAGTCATCTTAATAAATTAGTAAATATCGACATCGCACGGGTCCTAAATTAGTATAGAAAGAAAATAAAAGTTTTCACTAATATGTAACTTCCTTAAATGACAGTAGTTTTCGGTAAATAGAAACGGAAAAAGTATGACATTTTATCTCTCTTGATTAGCATTTTTAAAGATTTGGCCCAGTGGATAGTCCGSTTCGATATGGCTTTGAAGCCCTGACTAACTTGGCCCATCTAAAAGCCCGGTAATTATGCCAACATAAGCTCATGATTCTTCATTTGATTTCGGAGTCCCGCTTTCGAAGAATGTAGAGATGTGATTATTTTATTCCATCTCGTTGTCAAAGGAACGCTACTTGAATCGGAATTTGGCCTTCTGAAACTCATTTCGCAGGCTATGCACTTCGATTTTCTACCGCTTTGATCATCGTCTCATTTTTGACCAATTTTTCTACTACACCGTAAGAATTACGAGGGATTCCCCGCCAAGTTTCAATCTCAAACAACGAGTGTTATGCACTCCCATGACTCCATGAGTGTTTTGACAACTGACTGTTTGAGCATTCGCGGCCTCAAAAGTCATCCCATTCTCATGTTTTGTGTGGCTTCATTATATGATCATGGGAACCAACTACAAGTTTTTCGACAGTTTCAAAAAACTAGGTCCGAAAAACTAATTTTCATATATAATATTTGAAAATACACCCTTGAAATAATCGTTTTGGCGACCGTTTTACATTTTCCACAAATTGTTCCCGTGCGTTAAGGGACACATATGATTCACCCTTCTCAAATTTTAACTCCAAAATCACTCTAATGTCCCCAAATAGCATTGCAGCATGTTTGTTCAACGGGCAAGGTTCCTAGTTTAATGTATCTTCTAATTTCCAATAAAGACTTTGTTTGTTTTGGAGGAAATTTTTTTTAAGGAAAACTATTTTCTCATTTTCCATTGTTTGTTTGGTTCTCATTTTCCATTGTTTGTTTGGTCCAACCAAAAGAAAAGGAAAACTTGGGTGGAAAACTATTTTTTGTTCATAAGAAAACATTTTCCTTTCAAAAACAAAGGAAAACGATTTTCCTTTCTGTTTTTTAAGCAAGGTTTATTCAAACAAACAAAAAAAAGAGTTTAGGGATGGAAACAATTTTCCATATAAACAAAAGATGGAAAACAATTTTATNACGGGTGATGGTTAGCTTAACCTCCCCATAACCTAATCCATATCTATTTCCAAATACGACATAACTCAATTTTTGTTTTTTTCAAAAAAAAAAATGAATACAAAATGAGTGTGATTGTAATTAGATTAAGTGCATATATTCGGACGTATAATGCATATAACTTATTTTTACCAACTCAAACTAATTAATTGAACTATTCTGYACTGGTCTAAACTCATTCTAACTTATTTTGTGAGAGTAAAAAAGTATASATTTGTATTCGACTTATTTTAATTGTCTAAAATGATATGAAATTGTTGAAAGTCGAATAAGTAAAAGTAAGGTAAACAAAGCGCACATACCCTATAGTTATTGTTCTCTAGTTCCATCTATTTATATATTATATTACTTGCTTTAAGTTTTTACTTATTGATATTACATACTCCGTAACTAAGATGCAATAATAAGATGATCGCTACAATAAAAATGTAGTCATTGTAACCGGTAAACATAGACCATTTATTTTTAAATAACGATCTTGTACATTCCTTTATTATTATTATCAATATTATTGCTTACTAGCGCTTAAGGCGTTAGTTAAAAGTTAAATATATTTTCCAAATCAATGGTTAAAAACTTAAAATCTTAAAATGTATAACAAAATCACACGTCAATCGATATAATTAATTTTCATTTGAATTAAATATTTTTATTTAGTGGTAGCTTATCTAACACCGCAGCGGAGCTCGTTAGCTTATACTCCGTAGTATGTACGCAGTAACAGACTAAGTACACAATCTATCATTAGGATTCACTACTATTGAAAGCGGCCAATCGAGAAAAAGCTTATTAGCTTATTTCAGATTGATTTAGCAATTACCATCAATAGTTAATGGTTATAACCACTTGGAAATCAATTGCTAATTTGCTAATTTAATTTTCTTATAGTAGCTAAAATTTCATAGTTATTAGAAAATTAGAACTGAACCTCAACAATTAATAAAATTCATTAATACTAACAATCATGATGCATTTTTTTTACTTGCAGGACTATTTGCATGACAATTATCGAGTTAGAGAGAATTCAAAAAAAAAAAAAAAAAAAAACCAGAATAATCTTAAAGAAAAAAAAAATTCATGGAAAGGACAGCAATTAGAAGTGCTTAACGCACTTTGACGAAGCGAAACACAATGGTACTAACATTTCACTACATTGTTATGCTGGTATGGGCTTTCTTTACGGACCCACGATTGTTCATATTTCGTTACTGACTAGCTCCTACGGGTCGCATTTACTAACCGAGGAAGGCGCCGAAGAGCCGGGCACTTGCACATCGATGTGTCAGCTGCGTGAGTGAGTCGCCTCTGTGGGGCCTCGCGGCAACTCTTCTTCGTTGCTCGAGATCAGATGGGTAGGAAAAAGGTGTAGTATCACATGGGCTCATGTGTTCACCTCTCGTTGCTCGTGGTCGTCTTGCTTGCAGCGATGCAAGTGTGATGACCACCCTGTTGCTTCTTCCGGTTTTGGCTCGGTTCGTGTATGGAGAGTGCTACCGCTCTTTCACCGCTAAAGTCATATTTGAGTACGGCACACAAGAAGACAGCGTGGAAAGTTTATTGGCCGCGCTTCTGCTATGCAGGGTATGGTTCTTGGCCGAGTGGATACGTTAGTCTTTGAATTAAGTCTCATCGGGTTCGAGTCAAGTTAAAGCCATCGCTACAATAACGAAAACCCTCGCGCTCTCAATCCAGCGAGAAAGTTGGACTTAATATTGGCGCATGTGTGTGATGTTCGGAGCCTGCACCGGCTGCCACTGAACATATTACTGCGTATGCAGATGGCCTGAGACTTGCCCGGTAACTGCTCTTGTCGCGTATAAAATGCAAATCAAAGGCCGTGCAGACATTCCATATCACTCAAGGTTGACATAGAAGCCGAAGAGGAACAATTTGAGCATATTACCGAGGAATGAAAGAAACACATTGTGACTGTCACCAAAGAAAATTTGCTAAGCAATACGGCATCGTTTGATGAACCACTAGTACTTGGTTTTTACTCACATTGCTTTCACAGTCAGAACCTTTTCCAGAAGCGATCTTTTTTCATCTCCGTTGGATGGACCCATCCGCAGGTAATATGAGTGCTATCCGCGAGGTTACAGACGCCAGGGCCCAAACACTCTAATTGCTATTGACGTGCTGGATTACTGGTTACAGTCGCTTATCTGATGTGATGGAAAGGTTGTGGATTAAATGATGGGATCTGCTCTCAATCGACCGTTTTCATATTTGGAAAAGCTCCCCGTACAACATACTGAGCCAAAAGAGACCTTGTAGGGTTCATCATTCATTAGACATCTACGTTCTTCTTTGCCATTCGGATCCTAATGCAATTCCATCAAATTGCTGGTGGCATGCAGAGGTTTTCCCTGCATTGAATGTTAAGGTCCATTGCCACGTATATCATCACGGACATGAAAGGCGGGCCATAAGTGGTGCTGCTTTGCATGTCTAACGCTCCAAGAAAATACCCAGAGAAGAGACTTCAGGTACCTCCTGGCATTGGAAGAAGAATTCATTGATTGTCTTGGTGTCAATCGAACACTCTCCTCGTATGCGTGTTGCACAACTTGTTCGCTGCCAATCATGGGTAAATCGCATGTGAAGAATTGGCGGTGAGTATCGACAATCTCAGTGACGAGGGAGGCTAACCCCAAGAGTGCAGCTATGTATTATGTTCTATCTACGGTCATTGTTGATTGTGTGACTAATTTTGAGTGATATGTTGATCTACTACATACATGAGTATCACAGTATGGGCAAACAACCGTTCCTATTACATACTTCTTACCTCAATTTTACTTTTTCGGTTTGTTTTCTTCAAGTTTGATGCAGATTGGTGGTGATTTGTAATGGTTGGTTTAGTATATGATTAATATAAATAGACAAGATTATTTTTACTCATGTTATGTTTTCGGATGAAATAAGTAATGTACTATCGATTCAGTGCTTAAAGCGTATATGTATATCCAACAATAAGTGTAAAATAGTGATGAGTGAGAAACTATATTATCTTCCGGGAAAAAAATGTGTGAGATAATCAATGCATATAGAGAGCAAATTTATATTTCCGCTTCGTGCATTTCAAATTTCGAAACACCGGATTACCTTAGTTAAAAAGTTTATGATCTTTAACTAATTACCACGTCATCAACGCTCTACATTGTGTTATTTAATACGATAATGTGTTGATATTGTTCGGATAGGTCCATTACAAGCATTCATCGGACCGCATTGCAACTTGTAGTCAGTTGTAGTCACGTAACGGGGTCGCACACTCGCAAGTAGTTTATTAGTGATATATATAAAGCTAAAATGCCTATTAATTGTGTTGTTGACTTTAAAGATTGACAATTGTTATTATAGATACGACGCACTTGAGCTTCAGTTAATACGTCAATATATCGTCGATTTCGTCTCAAAATGCGTTGAGGGTCATTTGAATTAATTATTAAATCCTTCATCGTATAAAGTAATACTTATCAACAAAAATAATTAGTTAGTATTTAATAGAATATTTTAAGGATTATAATATAAAAAATAGGAATAATTTCATTTTTACATGTAAAAAAACGATTGGATTAATTGCTCGTACATACTTAACTCTATCAGTAATTTCATTTCCACAGGTTATGCGGTGAATAGATGTGTGTATGTCAGTTGCGTTGTGTTATGATTGTGATTTTTTGTGGTTGTAGATGATGTTGTTTGAATTTATGTGTCCCTTTGCAATGTCGTATAGTCCGATATTTGGAATATGTTTTCAATGTATTTTCTTTAGGTTAGTTGGTTGGGAAAGGTAATCAGATGATCCATCACGATTGTCACAACTTATAATGGTCTAAGAAGATATATTCGCTAGGTTAGTTATTATATAAATACATAAGACCAAAATAGTTTGAAACATACTTGAGCGCATAAAAGAATTTGAGTCATTCCTACATCACAATTGCTGAAAATCAAGTTTTTTAGTTTTACAAATCGAGTTGTAAGTTGTTCTAAGATAGAGTATGTTTACTGATAGAGTGGCTTTGGGTTGAAGTGATAAATCCAGAGAGGCTTGTTAGAGAGTTTAGCTTTACAGAGTGTGGAGTGCTCAATCAATCAGAGGGGTTTTGAATTGAGAAAGGACCTTTCCTAAGTTCGAAAAAAGGAATTGGAAGAGGTCTTAGATTGTATTTAGGATTGTGGTATCTCGGTAATAATGCTAAAGAAGAATCATCCATGTGTGGTATCGAGGATCACATTTTATCTGCATGAAAAGTGAGGAATGTCAGAAGAGAGTTTCTCTGTGGTTTGTGAAAACTCGAATCTCGTGTTTCTTTACTTTTTCAGTTAATAAATTCGCTGCAAAAAGAATCAAGTTTCTTTAAGTTACAATTCAGCACCCCACCTCTTGTAACGTCAGTAATCCAACAGGCATCCTTTGATCTTATGATGTTGGCGGGATACTTGCTTGTCTAGTCAATTAGGTACTATTTAACGCTCAAGGTAGAGTAGTGTGGGAGTCGTAAGAGCTTTCAACTGTAAACTTTTGTGTTTGATATTCAATGAGGTTAAAGAGAGAGCTCAGAATTATGGTCTGATTAAATTGTAGCTGATAAAATTACTTTATACATGGGTGGTGGGGCTGTTTTAACAGTGTATTGAAGTCTATGGAACGGGATTAGGTGGTCCCCATCAGTGGTAGAAGGGAGATAAATGTCCCTATCGAAGATCTTTGTGCTTGAGTTAATTGTTCTTTGACTGATTTGAAGGATTATTGGTAACATTCCTTTACGTGGGAATATAATGCAGGAGCATGGTAAGAGTCTTGTATAGTACCAGATTAGATACGCATAAAAACTTTGGGGAAAAATTGTGGTTCTCATGCTTCGAGTTTTTCCATGAAGACTTCATCCTTTTTTTGAAGTGAATTTGTAATACCAGTTATCTCGGCTAGTATTTTGGTCATATGTAGCCCACAAAGGGGCTAATTGTAGGAAGCCTTTTGAAGTATCTATCTCATAGAATGTGGTCGCTGTCATAAACTACTTTTTACACGAGACTGTATGGAGTAATGGAGGGATCCTTGTGCATGGAGTCTTATGTATCGATTGGCTAACTAACGTATGGAAGACGCGCTAAAACATTTTGCTCAAGAAGTCTTAATTTATTGATTTCTTTTTGATATACAGAGAGAGATTCGGCTGCTTATGATGCGCATTTTGTCTGAGGCTCAAGACAGAATTGTCATTGCTTTCGTCTGCTTGCACCATGTAGATAAGAGGAGATTGAGGCAGCTGAGGTGTACAAGGGCACTCATCAAGAGTTACTTAGTTTTCCCTTGAGACACGAAAGCTTAATGCTCATTGGCCTGTAAAAGTAGGGGATGAGAACAGCAAGGAGCTTTTTCACTACAACAATTTAAAATCTCAGGCAAATCAGGGCAGAAAAATGGATGTCACTCGATAAGTTAATGGATAAGATAATTTTGGGTCGGAGGATCCTAGTGAATTTTCTCACAGCTTTTTCTTTAATTTTTTTACCAGGGGACTCTTCTGGAGGATGCTCTAAGACCTACTAAGAATAGGAATTAAAAGAGGAAAATTAATCTTCTTGGCGTAATTTTTTCTTGATGACACAGCCAGCGAAGGAATTTACTTCCGAAACTATGATTTGTTTCTACAAAGAGGAATATCATATATCACTGTCCTGCTTCAATCTGCTATCCTGAAGGATGAGTAAAGCGCAGTGTGGGGATGGCTTTAGTGGAAAAGTTTGTTTTAAGTATTTAGGCCGGAATTTATTGGAGGATTAGATTTTGTTGCATAGCTATCTTCGGAATTTCGTATCAAGTTGTGGGAAATTCATAAGAGGGACTTAATGCTACGTTAACTAACCATGTGATTACATTGGTCGCCTAAGGTGAAATGTCCTAGATTAATGTTGGTGACGTCATACGATCAATTTGCTCACTCGCTTGTTGTACATATCATTAAATAAATGCTATTTACCTAATGCTCTCGATTTGCTCTCCCGATTAAAGCCTGTGGAGTTGCATGCCTGATATACCGTGAGCCCTAATCAGCGGAGCGTTTGTTCAGGGAGGCATATTGTGGACAAGATTTTTTGTGGGTCAAGATACTCATTGCAATGTTAGTCGTCCTAGAGTCTCCTTCTGCTCTTAGTGCGGGGTGTATTGCTTAAAATTACTCTTCCTTGGCAACACGGCTTATCGACTCCATTTATCTTGGAGTTTCTTTACGAAATCTGTTAGTTAGCATCTAGTTAATTTCCCCCCACGCAGGTTATTGGCCAGTTCGTCTATGGAGTAGTGTCCTTTACCCTCCTCATAGACTGCAGGAGCCCCCCACAACAATTTTCCTTGAATTTTATTAGTTTTTCTGGGGCTCATGGCAATTTTTTCTCGTGTGTTTTCGCGGGGATTAAGACGGTGATTTTCCCATCGTCATTTCGTTCCCATCTTGCCTATTGGTTTCTTGTTATGCTGGATTATTCTCACAAGATTGATCGCAGTCATGTGGGATTTGAGAAAGAGAAATTTCAAGTTCCATAATTAATGCAGGGGAGACCAAACTAAAATCATTTTTGTGTCTTCGCGCCGAGATGATTTAATTTGTTCTTCTCTCGTCATGGTGATGAGCTAATTAGTGGCTTTGTTGTTGGCAACAGCGTTAAAGCTCTTTTTCCACTACCGGTTACAACACAGGTTTGGTGCCCTCAATTTAGTAAACAAAAGGAGGTGTTGTAATCTCCTCGCTCCGCGCTCTCCCATGCTTGTTTGGTGCTTGATCTTTAAAGTTGGTTTATTTCTGGTGTTTCCGAAAAGGTCGAAGTCTTCCTGATGGAGGTAACTCGCTTAGCCTTGTGGAGTGCTCATTTGTGCTTCGCAAAAGATTAGTGCTATTCGGAGGTGTAGATTGTGAGTCTTGGTTTGACTAAAGGATGATCACAAGAATATGACGGTCGCTGAGAGGAAGAAGATGCATGGTTGGTGTTGTGGGGTTGAGGGTGTTGATTGCGATTGTGAGGGTGGTAGTGGATCAAGCAGAGGGTGGCTTATTTTTTTTTTTATTTTTTTAATATATTTGAAGCCATTAATTCGTTAAAGGGGTGAGGAGAGAGATTTAAAGTAGGTAAACGCCGGCACCTTATAATTTAGTGCAGATTAGTTAGTTAAACGTATTGCACTGTCTTAGTAAGGAGCTAAGGTTACAAGGTTCGTATATTCCGTAATTTCTCGCGGCAGTCAGATCTGCTACATTATGATTGAAAGAACCACGAGTCGTAGAAACGGTGGGAGTTATTCCTTTTTTCTTCCCTTTTGTTTGTTCCTGAGTTTAAATAATAACTTGCGTACTCCATAATTTGATGTTGGGTGTTTGTTAATTTGATAAATAGATTGTACTGGCTTCTAATTATACTGCCATTTAAAAAAATCCACAGTTCTGAGCAATTACACTGTAATATATATTATTAGAAAATTTACGTTTATGAAGAGGTCGTACAGCCAGGGCATTATTTCTAGTTCTTTACATAAGACTATAGGAATTCAACCGTGGGGATAAACATTTGTTCACTCGGCGAACTTCCTGAGTGATGTACTCGCCTGGTCTTATAAGTATATGAGTTTAGGATAATAAAAAAATTTTTCCTTGAACGATGTTATGGTGTTCATTGAATAATATAACGAAATAATATTACTTGAAGCAGTTATATAAGACTGGTAAATATTTCTTTGACTAATGGTGAAGTAAAGAGACACTATTATATTTTAATTGAATTAATTTATTTATCTTGCCATAAAAAAAAAGCCTTAACATGATATGCAGATAGGTATTAATAAAAGTGATACATTATAACGATTCTTATTGTTGACCGATACTCCCTTACCAACAAACGAGATGTGAGTAAACGGCATATATGTATTATTAATTAAACAATTCTCATGAGATCTTCTCGTTCTCCCCGATTTAAATGTATGTATAGGGAGCGAATTTAAACAACATTTTGTGTTACGATATCCCAGAATTTTTAGTGGACGCGGTCAGGCGTGATTATATTTAAATTTTTTTTCCGACTATAAGTTCATGTAGTGAAAATAAAGCATGCGTAGAGACTATAATGGGCTTGTTATTACACTTCTCTATTTTTCATTAAAATCACTGTGGTCAGACGTATTATTTAGGGTGACAATATTACAAGACAATGTTTTCCGCTCCCTAATAAGTTTAATAATTTATTCTACTATCACTAAGGTAAATGAAATTGATTAGTAATTTCTCTGTTGGTTTGTTATTAGGATTTCTGAACTAATATTTTAATATCATGTTGCCCTAAGTCAAGGTAAGTGCAAGAGTGGCAATTAAAAGAAATACTTTTAGTATTTTCCGGTTTGGCTATTAAGACACAGTTTTTCTCCCACCTTTCAAGCCCCCAATATGAATAAAAATAATTTATTTTGTGAGATTTATCCTGCTGTAAATGTATACTTTAGGAACGTGAGAACTCTCTTTAGTACGGACATTTTAGACTAAATACATTATACACGATGAACTAACATGATTATTTTTATCTTATTACTTTTTGCTATCGATCCAGAAGTGATAGAGATATCTTGGTGTTTTTATCAATAGAAGGAGAAATTCTGCGACGTGAAGCGTGCAATTTTTAAATATCCAAAAAATAAACAAATAAAAATAATAATAATAAACACATTCCTCCATCATAAAATTAGGTAATATGAGCAAGGATATCAAAATATACGTCAATAGACTTAAGTGAAGAGCATAAAAAAACTATTGCAATAAATCAATCTTTCGCTAAAAATGTTGAGAACCACAAGAACGTATAACTATTACCAAATAATCGTAAACTACTTCATATTTTAGGACAGAATATATTAAATACTGACTCAGATCCCTAATTTTTTACGTAGAAAAATGAATTGTTTTATAATTTCTGTTGCTTTATTTAGACGGAATATTTTTCGCTTTAAAATATATACTGTCCAGATAATAAGTTGAGTGACATTTTTTGTAGGTGACGCAAAGCAAAGGGTTTGATACGCTAGCAAGTTAGTAGTATTGATAAGTACCAATTAGTAATCAAGAAAAGTATTTAAAAATTTGTTACTTAAGCAATTAGGAAGAGAACAAACTTAAAATACAAGTATATCATATGATATGCCACCATTGTAATTTTAGGTGTTTCTAATGGTGAATCATCATTCAATATCTTTCTTCATTAATGGTAATTGTTGTGGGACATTTTTTCTCACAAAAGAGTATAATCATTTACTGATCGTCCGCGCACTCTGGTTATGGTTTTCCACGGTATTATCTTCGGAATTATCTATTTGATGATGATTTTTCAAGAGTCATATTCGTTTTATGGTTTGTTGATAGAGTTAGTTCATATCCTCGAATTATTGTAAAATTGGGTGTATAAATAATGCATTATTCTCTAAACTTATATGATGATATGATCTATACACTTGAAAAGATGTTAACAAAATTGTCAAGGGGAATATTGACAACTAAAACAACTCTAAATTATATACCTAATTTATGAGAAAAATTATAACTTCCATTTTATTTATGAAAGAACATATCATATAATATTAAAATACAAAATTAAATATAATTTCAATATAAATTTTAGTTGTAATATTAATTTGAAAATAAAAAGTTTTATGCACATCATAAACAAGACAACGTCTAACCTTCACCATAATCACATATGGGTGTTTCTCCATCTCAAATCTAACCTCCGTCCCAGCTTTAATATTTTTCAATTTTTTTATATTTTTATTCTTGTTATTATTTTTTACGTTTTTGAGGGGCAATTTACCCACTTTTTTTTGGTATGGTGTTCACTTTCGTTTATTCCTTAAGTTTTCTTTTTTTCAGACTATGTACTTTTTACCAACATTATTTACTTTTACTACAGCTAAAATTTATCTCAATATTAACTGAAAAACTTAATTGAATCGATTCTTTGCTTACTTTCCGATCGTGTTTATTTTACTTCCGCTCATGGTATTATTAGGTTAGCTAATTGTTTTCGTTATTCCTCATTTAATTGATTTGTTTATTTATATTTATTTTCTCTTCTATTTCGTCTTTTTGTCTTTCTCCAATAAGCATAAAAGTCAAACAACAAACGTGGTCCAATAATTGGATATAGAAATCATATATCTCCGACTCTAATACTCAGTTGTTTAGTACATAAGTCATTAATCGATGGATTCTTTATAATTAATTACTATACATGG
>SNQN01000375.1:62851-76568 GCA_008642245.1 Bassia scoparia | reverse complement strand
TTAACCAGGAATTCTATGAGAAAGATCACATAGGCTATGCATATTATAAGAGAAAAACCGGATAAAATTATGTTGGCATTATTAAATACAGTTACAAAGAACATGTTTATTTGATCTTCACAACCAACTATTGGAAAGAAGATGAAACCGATCACGAATGCGATTAATGCCATTAATTGACCAAATATATATAGTATTCTCATTAGACATAAGTCATGGAGTTTTAGTCAACATTATTAGAAAAGAAAATTTATTCAACAAAATAAATATTACAACATTATGTCTCTAGACTGCATTTGTACACTTATTATACAATTATATTTATTCCATTTCTTTCTACCATAATGCTTTTGTTTGTTTTTCTTCGAACGTATCCATAATGTCTTGTGTGTAAACTTGTATTTTATATGAAAATATTACTATTATATATTTTTTTCATTATTAATATTATTATTATTTTTTTCGAGTTACCATTAGATCTCTTTTACCTCACTGTATATCATCAACAACGTCATTGTTTAATCGCATCCAAACAATTTCTACTTGTCTTCGAGAACAGTTTTGTTTCACAAGGATACTACTGCTGCCTTTATTTTAGTATATGGTACGGCGGAAGTACTTTATATGATGGGTTATATATACTTATTCTTTGTAAATCAATCATTGACATGGTATGAGATACTTCAACTCGTACGTTGTTCGAGAGTAGTTRAAATTAYTAAGTTAGTTTAATGGGAAGATACCAAAAGTATTTGGATTTGTTCAAAAAAAGATAAAGGACAGTTAAGTTACAATTGTGAGTTAGGTGATAAGAAAATGACATAGGAGTTAAGAATACAATCATATATACATTCATGCATACAAGTATAGTACAAAGTAAACCCTAAAAAAAATTGCAAATGACTAGTAAAATGATAGTATATGCTCAATAAATACCGGAGTATATTACGGTTGAATGTTAAACATACTACCATTTAAATACATGCCCATTTTCCCAACATTACCTTCACCAAATCTCTACTCTCTCTCTAATTGTTTTCTTTGCAACTAGTCCTGCCTTAATTACACAGGTTAGTCTTTCTAATCTTCTTGGATCGATTTTTCGATTTATTAAGGTTATGAAAAGATACCGGTTAACTAACCTAGCTACATACTCTTAATTAGTACGTACGTACTCAATTGCTCTCTATGTTCCCTTTTGAATTCGTTGATTTATTTTTACACATTTATTGATGCACTTCTTTGATCTTAAGTATTTCTCATTGCGTATTGATTGGTGAAATATATTCTAACTGCATTTTAATTAACAATTTACTCATCAAGATCGATCAATCAAACATAATGATTATATATCTTCTTTTATACGTCATAATTAATTTTGAATATCCTCTTCAATTTTGAATACGGAGAATAAACGAGAACGGATGGAGCGGTATATATAAGTTTACGTTTCATTATTATTTATTATTATGATATTTGTTGGGATTAGATTTTTAATGGCTACACAAAAATTGTAATCATTGTATTAAATTAAGTCTCAATCCTTCATTTTATTTGAACTCTATCAAAACCATTGACTATGATGACTTTTTTTAAATATAAATTAATTATTTCATTGAAAGTGTTAGAATTTTCAAAATTATAACTTCAATCGATCAATGTTTCAATTTCCAAGACATTCTATTTCTCTTTGTTATACTACTTCTCTCATCACGTTTAACCCTTTCTTTATATTTCTTCCTTCTTTTTCATTTGACAATAGAAAAATGGAATTATGTGCAGCAATGGTAGCAGTGACATAAATTATAAAATCATATCCAAACAACAGAAGGTATTGTATGCATNTAATAAGCACTAAAATATTCAAAGAACGTGTAATAAATTGGTATTTTCATCGGACACAACAATCTCATCTAACCGAGCATATATGATGAGGCCATGACACACATACGAATAATATAAATTTTACGCAAAATGTTCGAGACGATGCTCTATAAAATGTTACTTAGAGAATATTTTTACATAATAGTTCAGCTGTTGTGGTAACAAGTAACAAGATTTGAATGTTAGTTAATGGTCTCATAAGGTGATATTATCTCTTATACAAGTATAAATTAACTAAATTTCATTCAAAACTTAGTATATTTCATATTACGATATTGCTAACGGGCGCCCCTGACGTTAGTTAAATACTAAATACATTTCCTAAAATGGTATAAATTTTGGAATGCATGCTAAAATCACACGTCAATCGGTGTAATTAATGTTTGTATTTATTTAATATTTGCACTTTTAATTTTCTTATCTAACGTCCTGAGGGCGCTCGTTAGCTTTTGCCTTCATATTAAACTCATGATTTCCAACACAAATTGTTAAGTTTAAGACAAACAAATTTCCCTCCAAATCAAATTTTCCCTTAAACACAATTATTAACACTACTAAACCAATATTTAAATTGATATAAGAGAATCAATAATGGATTATCAATAATGGATTATCAATCATTGACATCGTATCAGATAGTTCAATTCATACGTTGTTGTTACTTGTTAGATATATAAAATCAAATTAAGAAAGCTAGTTTAATGAAAAGATACCTAAGTTGTTGGAATTGTTCAAAAAAAAGAATAAATAACAGTTAAGTTATACAATTGTCAGTTAAGAAAGAAAATGACATTGAAGTTGAGGTTACATTCATGCATACATGTAATTAGAAAGTAAACTCAAAAAAAAAAAAATGTAATTGACTAGTAAATTTGTAGTATATACCCAATTTATACCGGAGTATATTACGGAAGAATGTTATACTTAATACCATTTAAATACGTGAACATTTTCCCAACATTACCTTCACCAAATCTCTACTACTCTCTAATTGTTTTCTTTGCAATAAGTCCTGCCTTAGTTACACAGGTTAGTCTTACTAATCTTCTTCGATCGATTTTCTCGATTTATTAAGGTTAGCGAAACAAAATCGATTAATTAACGTAGATACTCTTAATTCGTACTTAGTATATAGTTTTTGGTCCATTATTCATTATTATTATTATTATTATTATGTAACTTGTTGTATTGTTTCTGTCTCTTATACACATCTAGCCTGCCTTAGTTACACAGGTTAGTCTTACTAATCTTCTTCGATCGATTTTCTCGATTTATTAAGGTTAGCGAAACAAAATCGATTAATTAACGTAGATACTCTTAATTCGTACTTAGTATATAGTTTTTGGTCCATTATTCATTATTATTATTATTATTATTATGTAACTTGTTGTATTGTTTACATTATATGTTATATTCGAATGCAATATATGGCTTAGAGATCTAAGGAAATGTTAGCATGCATGCAGTTATCGAAAACTTTATTCTTTAGTTTGTACACTATTACTACATGCAACTTATCTAGGGTTCTTCCTATCTAGGTCTAAATTGTGTGGTTTGCTCGTCACATAAATTTCATATCTATCGTCACATTGATTATCGTAAACAGAAAAAATTAGGTTAATAAACTACATGCCACAATCTTCATCACATCAATATTTAAGGCTTGCATGATTTGTWATGTCTCAACATAACCATGAAATTACAAGAAAAACGATATTCGTTCATTCTCTAAACAATTTAGCTAGCATATATTAGCTAAGCTAGTACGTAGCTCCTTAACCTTATAGAGCAATTTATTACATGCATCTCAACATACATAAATGTTTATTTTTTCTATTTGCATATTACTTAAAGCTCTTCTCAATGAGTAGTATACTGCTAGATATTTGAAGATTACACTAATGATGCTGTCTCTTATACACATCTAGATGTGTATAAGAGACAGCCTATGATCTGTTCAGTATCTCGTTACTGACTAAGCTCCTCGGTCGACTGTACTACACCAAAGAAGGCGCCGAAGAGCCGGGGTCCTTGCCGATCGATGTATCGGCCGCTGTGAGTGGTGTCGCCCTCTGTGGGACCCTCGCCGGCCAACTCTTCTTCGGTTGGCTCGGAGACAAGATGGGTAGGAAAAAGGTGTACGGTATCACATTGGTGCTCATGGTGTTCACSTCCATTGCCTCGGGTCTGTCTTTTGGCAGCAGTGCCAAGAGTGTGATGACCACCCTTTGCTTCTTCCGGTTTTGGCTCGGGTTCGGTGTTGGAGGWGACTACCCTCTTTCCGCCACCATCATGTCCGAGTATGCCAACAAGAAGACACGTGGAAGTTTTATTGCCGCCGTCTTTGCTATGCAAGGCATGGGTATCTTGGCCGGTGGAATAATTTCTTTGATWGTRTCATCCGGGTTCGAGTCCAAGTTCAAGCCCCCGCCTTACAGTGTTGACCCTGATGCCTCCATGCCGGCGGAGTGTGACTACATCTGGCGTATCGTCCTGATGTTCGGAGCCATCCCGGCTGCACTGACATACTACTGGCGTATGCAGATGCCTGAGACTGCTAGGTACACCGCCCTTGTGGCGAAAAACGCCAAGCAGGCTGCCGAAGACATGTCTAYAGTCCTCAAGGTTAATATAGAAGCCGAAGAGGAGCAAGTCGATAGCATGACCAGGAATGAGAGAAACACATTTGGGCTATTCACCAAAGAATTCGCTAAGCAGTATGGCGTCCGTCTCATCGGAACCACCAGTACTTGGTTCTTACTCGACGTTGCCTTTTACAGTCAGAACCTTTTCCAGAAGGATCTATTCATCTCCGTTGGGTGGATCCCACCTTCAACGGAGATGAGTGCTATCAGGGAAGTGTACATGATCGCCAGGGCTCAAACCCTGATCGCCCTGTGTGGAACTGTCCCCGGATATTGGTTTAGTGTTGCATTTATCGACATAATCGGAAGGTGGTGGATCCAAATGATGGGATTCTTCTTCATGACCGTCTTCATGTTTGGCATCGCCTTCCCATACGACTACTGGAGCCAAAAGGACCACCGTGTAGGGTTCATCATCATGTATGGACTTACGTTCTTCTTTGCCAACTTCGGCCCTAATGCAACCACATTCGTGGTGCCAGCCGAGGTRTTCCCGGCTAGGTTGAGGTCTACTTGCCATGGTATATCGGCTGCAACAGGAAAGGCCGGGGCTATAGTAGGAGCCTTCGGATTTGTCTACGCCTCCCAYGAWAYAGACCCGGAAAAGAGATCCCACGGTTATCCTCCTGGTATCGGTAAGAAGAACTCTCTRATTGTTCTTGGTGTTGTCAACTTCCTTGGCATGTGTTGCACAATGTTCGTACCGGAATCTAAGGGTAAATCTCTGGAAGAATTGGCCGGCGAGATCGAAACCGAAGAGGTTGAGGCCACCCCCAGACGTGCAGTTTGATTATGTTGCTTAAGTGTGTCGAGAGTGATGATCATATCGGTGTGTTCAAACATACAAGTGCGGGAAAAAAAAAACTTATCCAAGTACTTGTTATTACTTATGTTGTTATTTCTTTGGTTTTATTTGTTTGCCTTTCAATTATATTGGTGTGTAATGGTTGGTTATTATTATCATTATTATTATGACTTTTGATAATATAAGCATTATTAATTCTTTTTAATCTTGGTTTTGATGAAATAATACGAGGAATGAATTTCAGCAAAGAGAGACGAATTGAATCTGTTCTGATGATCTTGTAAAATTGCTTACAAACTTGTTTTATAACGTGTGTGCAACTGTATGCATGGGTGTGTTTGTATGGGTTGGCATTGTCACAACACAATTCGATTTCTACAATATTGTCATTTATCCTTTTCATTTTTTGATTTTATTTACCAAAATGTCATAGGATTGACTAGAAATTTTCCATTTCTTATCACTCTACATTGAAGTCAGACAATAATTCTAGATGTAGGTTATTTCATTAATAAAAGATCGATCAAAATGCAAAAAGTCTATAATACCCTCACTCAGGGTATTATTTTTTTGACAGAAAAGATGAATTTCATTTATAATAAGTCATACGGTCATCTATACATCGAATATGTATACATGAACTTAAAAGCATCTAAAATACGAAATTAAATTTCATATTCAATACAACTAAATAAAATCATACTCAAACGCAATTTCTGAAGGATGAAATTAATTAATAATAAAATTTCTCTTTAATTTCGATGTTTGTGTATCTTTACGGATGGAGATCTTCACAACTTATGTTGTAGTTGTCATGGATAGGAAATTTGTATCATATATCATTCTATCTTGAACCATCTTCGTCTTCCACACTTCTTCAAACCTAAAAACAAAAACCATACCACAAAAAATAAAAAACAAATTTGTAAAAGTTGAGATTTAACTTTAGTTCAGAGCATATTTATCTTATTTTGATTGTTAATCAAAATGTATTCGATACCTTTGTCTCTATAATTTGATTTTACAGTTTACATAATCTCCTAAATTTGTGTTGTATCAAACAATACATCACACGCCCATATTATTAATTTATTTAATTATTAGTTTGACTTTAAAAAATGAAAAATTAAAATAATTGTGTATGTCTCTATATAATAAAGAAAGGGACTAGCATGTTTTGGGCTTTGAAAGTTGGGGCCTTATTCTCAAAGTGTGCTACAAGTCTACAACCAATAGGCTAAGGCCCAAGAATGAGGGGTGGAAAAAAGATTGAATTTCGTGTTTGGATCATCTAGAGCTATTAAAAAAAAGCTTTATCATGCAAAGTTCTACCAATTTTACCGTTGATATATTTTTAAATAGAATGTCAACATGTTTTGCATTAAAAATTCTCTCTTAATTTCCGTTCTTTAAATTTTTTTGGATTCATCTTAAACTTTTGGTTTACTCCGTATAACTCTATTCGGTAGAGTTAAAAACCTCTAGATGATCCTCACTTAATAGTGACAATAATTAATTAATAAACTATATCATCGATTTTAGGATATAGCTAGCAGAATTGGAATTAATACGGGATGATGTATTAATGCTTAGTTATTAGAGATGAAGTAAATCGTATTATTTATTATACGGTCCATTAAACTCTTTTTTCATCGTATATCATCATACCTTTTGGATTATGCAAGATAAAATGAATACAAACATCCATATATATACATACAATCGATTGTACTATATGAAATTAGCGCGATAATAATAACTTATAACCCCATGGAAAATCCCAATTTTGTAATTAAACGATGAAAACTAGTGAATTATCCATTTGAAAGTTGACTTGTAACTAGATGATATGACAGATAAGAGTACTAAAGTACAAAGGTTGACTTCCTTAGAGAAAGCATATGCCTTAAGATTCCACATGAGATACCGACGAAATTGGGTGTTTCGATTGTATATAAATATTCATACTATGTTCTCCTTTGATTTCACTAACATACATTCAAACTATTTCTTCTAAAATCTAACATCGTCTACTATCATTTTGCATTCAATCTTCTTCTTGCATAGTCCATACCATACCACACTTTTATTTAATCAGGTTAGTCTCTCATTTGCAAATAATAATTAAAGCTTAATTATTCACTTWWAAGTTGTACTATGATATATYMAAACGTGTTTGTTGTGTGCACTTTGGTWTTATGTATGTCTAATACTCTAATTCTTGAATTTGCATGCATCCAGCTGAGTTATTTGGTTATTRCGTTATAWTATTTGGTTCGTTTTTGTTAGTATGTACGATTTTATCACACTCGTTTTGTATTAATTAATAAAACATTAATTTTAAGAAAATATYTCAYAAATAAWTTAACTACATRTGTTATAAAAACRYATTTACTTATTGTAAACAATTTCCTTTATTTTTTGTGAATATGAGTTTGGATTATTCGATTGTTCCGTTATAATATAAATTGGTTCGATTTTGATAAATTTTTATGCTCCATAAGTTTAAATTACCTTAGCAAAGTATGGGTCTATATATCATAGATAGTAGAGTTAATACTCTAGCTATTACARAATACACTTGCATGTGTATGGGCTTAATGATATGTAACTACTACTTGTATTATTCTTATGTGAAATTAGCTACTGTACTCATTCATGAATACTAAACTAACTTTGTAACATGATAATCAATTATTCACCCAAGATTACATATTATAGTTAGGTAAAATGGTGGCAAGCATGAGGTCTAATTAGCTAGGGTTTAAATATATTCTAATGATGAATACCCGTCATTTAATTTGAATTTGAATTTGTTTTATTGATGGACTATGAGTAGTGTATGTTAGATAATTTCTCGGCAAATGCTCTATTATTTTTTAAAGTAGGAATAACTCTTAAAACAAAATTAACAAACTTTAAACTTTTCTTTCACCAATATCTATCCATGTTTTTAAATTTCAATCATAATATCTTTATTTAGACCATTATGGTAAGTTCAAATGAAATAAAAATCACGTATACAATTCATATACGGAGTAATAATTAATCACTATATGTCTTAATTTCAAACAAAAAAATTCTATAATTTGTATAGTGAGAATAAATATCTTTTGTTCAAAAATATACAAATGTGTTTTTCATCTTTGATTCACATATATCTTTTTGTCTAGGTGGATTAACACCACTGATCACAATGAAGAGTCCATATATAATTTAATAATTGCAATATTGTACAAATTAAACAAAATTCTGATTACCTAGTTTTGAGTAATTAAAATTTTGGGTCAACATATTGTCATATTAATCGAGTTGATGTATTAGCAAGATCAAATAATATTAATCTGTTGATGTGTTAGCAAGATCAAATATATTCAAATCATGATTAAGCAATCATAATAGTACAATCATGTGGTTAAAAATGTACTCATTAAGTTAAGAGTACGATATTGACTTCTTATATGAATACAAATATCACCCCCTTCAGTCCTTCACAAGCAAGTTAATGTCTTCGTCTCATTTTATACATAAACGATAAAATAATAGCCCGTGACACTTAAACTGAAACGGATGGAGTAATATATATTTATCGAGAGTCAATGTACTCCATACTATGTTATCATCTTGTCAGCCATTTTATATGAATCCAAATTTTATTATTATTATTAGTATTGGGAGGTAAGTAGTTGAAGTTTATTCAAGACTGGGAATAATTTCATAAATATTATAACATACTTTATACTTGTATAATATATATGCCTGTCTCTTATACACATCTAGATGTGTATAAGAGACAGGAGTAATATATATTTATCGAGAGTCAATGTACTCCATACTATGTTATCATCTTGTCAGCCATTTTATATGAATCCAAATTTTATTATTATTATTAGTATTGGGAGGTAAGTAGTTGAAGTTTATTCAAGACTGGGAATAATTTCATAAATATTATAACATACTTTATACTTGTATAATATATATGCTCATCAATTAAATGAATCAACTAACGTAAGAAGGTAAGATTTTATCAATCATTCAGCATTAGTCAACACGCAATGCAACAATACTACGTGAACCCTTGGATTAAGCCATACATATGTGATTAAAAAGTAATTAACAATATTATTAATTATTAATTATTAATTATAGTAGACGACATATGAGCAGTCTTGAGTCTTCCCAATTTCAAGAAATTTTGGGATCGATTTACATCTCCGCTCTTGTAGCTCTCTTAACACCAAAAAATATAAATAAAAAAAATTGTATGTACATCAAGCTAAGCAAACATGACATCGGATATATATTAATATATACAATCGATTCTACTATATGACTTCTGAAAAAATCAGGGCAATTCCCCTATTATCCTTAATTATGCCCTTAAATTGTATTAATCCATAATTAAGGACGAAAGGGTATTCGAATCTATCATCTAAGGCGATATTAAATTAAATACTACAGAACCCCTAGCAAAAAGTTGTATGAAGGATATTAATATAATGCCTAAATAAACTCCACTAGATCCAAACACGATATTAATATACCTGTATAAGCTTGATTATGGCTGAACTCCTCAAAGATTTCCCTTCTCTTGTAATAATGAAGGTTAAAATAGTACTCCTAAATAAATAAATAAAGTTAGTTTATATTGTACTAGTAGGGGTGATACGGATACAACACTATTCGAAACTACTGGTGATTAGCTCAGTCAAAGCTCACTATATTTACTTAGACTAGTTATACATGCATGCTCAATACTTGATTAACAAATAAACACTGAAAAATTTTGTATTGCAGGGATCGGAGTTGCTAAGCAGTAAGCAATAATACATGCAAAAATGGCGAATGAACAATTAAATGTTCTTAAGGCATTAGACGTAGCAAAAACGCAATGGTACCACTTCACAGCAATCATCATTGCTGGAATGGGCTTTTTCACTGATGCATACGACCTCTTCAGCATATCAATTGTAACCAAACTCTTGGGGCGCATATACTACACTGCTCCTAACAACCCTACACAGCCGGGCTCCCTACCCATCAACGTCTCGGCTGCGGTCAACGGTGTGGCCTTGTGTGGGACCCTAGCCGGCCAGCTCTTCTTCGGCTGGCTCGGCGACAAGATGGGTAGGAAGTCCGTCTATGGGATCACCTTGCTGCTGATGACATTCTGCTCCATTGCTTCCGGACTGTCATTCGGAAACAGTCCTAAGGGTGTGATGACCACCCTTTGCTTCTTCCGGTTTTGGCTTGGTTTCGGCATTGGAGGGGACTACCCACTTTCCGCCACCATCATGTCAGAGTACGCTAACAAAAAGACTCGTGGATCGTTCATTGCCGCAGTGTTTGCTATGCAGGGGATAGGGATCCTGACYGGAGGGATTGTGGCGCTTGTCGTGGCAGCTGGATTCGAGAGCAAATTCCATCCGCCTTCGTTCGAGGAGGACCCTGTAGGATCCCTCACCCCTGAGGCGGACTACATTTGGCGCGTTGTGCTGATGTTCGGAGCCTTCCCTGCTGCCATGACATACTACTGGCGTATGCAGATGCCTGAGACTGCCCGGTACACTGCTCTTGTCGCGAAAAATGCTAAGCAGGCCGCTGCAGACATGTCTAGGGTTCTGCAAGTTGAGCTGGAAGACGAGSCAGACAAGCTTAAGAGAATTGTCCAAGATGAGAGGAACACATTTGGCCTATTCTCTAAACAATTTGCTAGCCAGTATGGCCTGCGTCTCCTAGGCACCACCAGCACATGGTTCTTACTCGACATCGCCTTTTACAGTCAGAATCTCTTCCAAAGCAACATATTTAGCTCCATTGGGTGGCTTCCTGAGGCCGGGAAGATGAGCGCCATCCGAGAAGTGTACAAGGTAGCCAGAGCCCAGACTTTAATCGCGCTGTGTGGAACCGTCCCAGGGTACTGGTTCACAGTCGCATTCATCGACATCCTAGGACGATTTGCCATCCAAATGATGGGATTCTTCTTCATGACAGTCTTCATGTTTGCCATCGCCATCCCTTACGAGCACTGGCAAAAGAAGGCCAACAGGGTAGGGTTCTTGATCATGTACGGACTCACATTCTTCTTCGCCAACTTCGGGCCTAACTCAACAACATTTGTAGTCCCSGCTGAGATTTTCCCGGCTAGGTTGAGGTCGACTTGCCATGGCATATCAGCCGCGGCAGGGAAGGCCGGGGCTATTGTGGGTGCCTTCGGGTTCCTGTACGCCTCGCAGGAGAAGAGCGCCGACCAGAGGAGTGCAGGGTACCCCCCTGGTATGGGGAAGAAGAACTCACTGATAGTGCTTGGTGTGATCAATTTCTTAGGAATGGTGTTCACTCTGTTGGTTCCTGAACCAAAGGGCATGTCACTTGAGGAAGCATCAGGTGAGGCTAATGCTGATGATTACAACAACAACAATAATAAAAGTGATGATGATGCTGCCATGAGAGCTTGAATGAATACTTGTTATTATATGAATGAATTCGAGTATATNACCATGTGTTCATGCAATGCGTGCCTTAATTTTAAAATCTTACTTGATCAATATTGCAATCATAACTCCATGTATTGATCGAATGTAAAATAGACCGTGAACATATATTCCATGGAAAAGTTTTATTTMTTATGTGTGCWGAACATATCTTTAATAAGAAGTACAAGAATAATAGTCAAATTGATTCGAAAGATTRGTTTATTTTAATTAGTTTTAGTTATTTGATACTCCATTCGTCTTAATTTACTTGCTACATTTTACTTTTTACAAAGACCAAAAAATATGCGGGCCCCACTACATAGTACATGAATGATGAGATAAAAAAAATAATTGATGGGTTACTTTATGGGGTTTATGATAAGAAAAAAAACAAAAAAATAAGGGTAGAATGTTAAAAAATGAATGAGACCACACACCAAATTAGAAAATGTAGCAAGTAATTAGAGACAACCAAATAAGGAAAATGTAGCAAGTAAAAAAAAGACAGGGTGAGTACTTATTTTGCTTGAATCGAATACGACGCGATTTTGGACTTGAAGCCCTAAATGGCGGCCCTCCTCAAACGAACCTTTTTCAGCTTTGGGAATTGGGTTTGAAATTGAGTCGATTTCAACCTGAAAACCTAAAACACCCAACACTAACCCTTTTCAAGGCCAAAACCTAATTAATCTAAGCCGAATGATCCAGTTTGAAAACCTTCCTTTTGGACTAGCTCAAAGCTCGACCCAAACATTTATTTGATTACCAATAAATTCATAGCATACATCGCATGCATATAAGGCTAGTTTTATCAATTTCGGTTGCGAGCAAGTAGTGCATGTATGTATGGACAGGTATGCATGTCATACCGAGGATCGCATGTTGCGACGAAATATGACTGTGTTGCCTACTTGCCTGCAGCCTGCACTAGCAGTCCAGRAGCACCATAAAGCTCTCCACCAATAATTTTTGGCAGAGAGAAAGAGGCTCGTTGACTTTGACTTCCTAACTAAGCTTTGATTGCCAAAGCAGAGCTGGATATGTTTGACTGTGAAAACGATCGATATATGATAATTTTATATGTTTTTATGTAACGTTTAACCAATTTTTATACCTTAATTAGTAAAGATTAGAGTTACATAAAACTGTTAAAGTTACCTAAAAACTGTATTAAAGTTTATCGTACATAAGGTAGTTTTTTTATTAATTAAAAGTTACACACAAAAATGGTTAAGTTACCAATAATATATTAAAGTTACTCTAATTAGTAATTATTTTTATTGTTATCTTAATATATGTATCTTGCAAAATTTTTACTTTCATACAGTAATGATCATTTGAGGGATTTATTATAATTACATAGAAATGAGAATAGAAATAGTAATTTGATATAAAGTAACTTGAAATGGTTTTAAATTAACTATTAATAATTTTAGTACGCTATAACTTAGCGAATTCGTTTTTTCAATAAACTAATGGAGTCCCGTTTATTCTAAACTTTGTCCTATGTTATTGTTTATTTGAATTTAATCCTTACTTTATACCTTGCTATATTCTGATTATTACTTTTATTTATTGTATGGTAAATGATCTCAATTGAGTGTTTTTAGAAGCGTCATTGTATTGTTTTTCTTTCTAGTTAAAATTTTAGATTTGTGGTATAAAGATAGTTATTTTCAAACCTTTGTTAAAGAGTTTGGGACCGTTAATCAATCAAGTCAACTTTTATTGATTAAATCGAATATATTACTATGAGCTCCAATGATGATGCAAAATAGGTCATGTACTTATTATAATAGTATAAGTCACAACAAAGTACTTGTCGATCTATCCTTCTTCAACAACAAAACAAGTTAGTTTTGCACATGATTAAGGACTAGATAGCAAAGCAACAATATTACGCTATT
>SNQN01000375.1:46619-62826 GCA_008642245.1 Bassia scoparia | reverse complement strand
CGGGTATTATGTTTGGACTGCGTGAACAATTTTTTTATTTTGCATGTTAGCAAATAATGAGTAAGGTCGATATCTTTGAATACTCCGCTACATTTTTATTTATTTAAATTTCGAATCATCAACATTACTTACTACAATATTTATTTATAAAAATTTAAAATCACTTTGATCAACTTTATGACTACATTTTGAGAAGAAATACATTCTCTTAATTAAATTTGGGATTTTTCCTGAAGTGTGCCTCGAGTTTGTTCAAGTTTTTAAAACTCGTTCATAGCCTTTAGAATTTTAGAATTAAAGTGTGTGCCCTTCAATTTCTCCAATTAGTAGATGCCCTTAATTATCACTTAAATTTATTACAGATAACACTATATTATAAGGAGACGGCTAGGTTGTGTAAGCGATGTGCCATGGTGGTGGTTTGTTTGTGTGGTTCCGGTTCTTGTTTTTTATGTTTTCTTTTAAATTCACCCTTAATAGATTAACAAGTTAAGTGATTAAGTGCAAACATAAGGGAGCTGACGTAGAATATCGGAGACTAACTGAGAAGGCAACTTAGAATTTCTAAAAAAAGCAGGGACAGTTTAGAAACTGAAAGAAACTCGAGGGCTATAAGCTTAGAGAAACCCACTTTAAATTCCTTCTCTACTACTTCTAATGTTATTTGGGAATGTTTTCTTACGTCGACGAATTAAGAACGACTATAATCGATAAATTGTTGGTAGCTTGTTCACGAAAAGGGATGGATTAAAGACCTAGCATATAAGTGATTAAATTGTTGAATTTCAACGCTTACTGTATGATGTATTGACTTAATTAGTATGATTATATTTGCCTTTGTGGCCTGGATTAGTCACAACTATTAATAGAAGATTGAATTTGGAAGTTTAATGGTTTCATTGTAGCCGAATTCATCAACACGAAAAAAACCAGAAGCATAACAATAATGCCAAATCATAATTGTTTAGATTATAAGAAAAGTACGTACGTATACTCAGTATTCTATCCATTCTATATAGTGTCTCATATTCTACTAAAAAAAAGATACTTGTATGTTACTGTCTATAAGCTTTCAGAAGACGCACGAATACGTCTATAATTATAAAAAATATAAAATAAAAATTAAGAACTATGCTGCCATAAATATGTCGTATATTGCGTGAGTCAAACTTTAATGGTGTTTATTTTAAGAGCGCAATGCCATGACATACTTATAGTTCTTTTAGCTGCATGATGATCATATGTAGCATAAAGTCCTCGGACCAGGCGATCATATTTTATGCATTCGCTTCGAAAAATCACTAATTCTATATGAAATTTTATCGTATTAGACATAGTAGAGGTATTTGTTGGCAAGACCACATAAAAAAGAATCATTACAAGCACTTAGACGTAATTCCTAATAGAGTACTAGCACAAATATCTTGCTAAGTAGAACTTAAAGTCCTAAATGAATAAAATTATCTATCATAATAAAATAGGGTATAAACAAAATGACCGTTCTATAAATTTTATTATGTTCCTATTAACTCGCAGATCCGAATGTCTGATACTCGATACAATTGTACATCTGCGAGTGTTAGCATTTATTAATTGTTGACGTCTTGACTTGAGTGACATGCCAATGTTGTGTTTCGCTCACTATGTTATAGGTTTTATCCCTATAGCTATCTTTTTTAGTACTGATACTTGGTATTCCGTGTTTTAATTGTCTCGAATGCCGGTGAACTATGATCCACTGTCTATAACCAAGACACATCGCACCGCCACACGTTCAATTTCTCAGCAATGCTGTTTTTAGTACCTTTCTTTAGAAAGCATGATCGCTTCTGATTGATGCTGACGTACCTCTCAACAGCCTCAGATCGATATAGATGTATTTTTACAACTTAAGTTCATCCTACTCACTTTTATCCTAGGCCCTCAGTTCAATTATTGTTATTCTGTTTGAGAAAGAAATAGTCCTTTCTTATATATAAAGAGCCACGAGAAAAAGAGTCCAGCTTTCAAGTTGTGTATACGCTACTATTAGGCATGAAAAAACGAGGGTCCTACGCATCAAAGAATTAAATTCACTCGAATAATTCTTCTGAGATGTCACATGGTCCCCGTTTATTCAAGGTCAACCTTGTTAATCGGAACACAATTTTATAGTTAACTTTTATTTAGTAAAAGATTAAAGTAGCTTAAAGAATCAAGTGAGAGTAAAGTAGACCGTAAACAGCAACAATTTATTCACCAGAAGTTGGTGTAAGTTCGCTCGGATTCTAAACATAAGACATAGTTTTCATTAATGTAAAACCGCTATTAACATGCGCAAGAAAAACTTTGCTTTTACAGTATACACGATATATTATACATATATAAAGCTTGGACTCTAACGATCTTCCAGCTTATTCTATTTAGCAGTTCAAATTAATGTTCAGGATTAACGTATGTGAGATGTTGAATAATTTTAACTATTTCATACTCATCTATGTTGAATGTGATTTCATTATGTAAGTCGACATTTAATGTATAATTACGATAGTAATGAGAACAATAGAAGATTAGTAATGATTGTATCCCCATATAGAAAGTAACTTGAAATCTTTGCGTATTTCAAAAGTGAAAAACTATAATAATTTTAGCGACGAAACTAGATAACTTTAGTGCGAATTTCGATAATTTTTCATCAGTTAAACTATGTGAGTTCCCTGTCTTTTAGTTCTAACTTTTGTCCATTGTATTGTTTCGATTAATCGTTATCCCTCTTATACATTTAATCCTTTGCATATATACTCTGATTATTATCCCCATATACTTGTGATTGGATAGTTGAAACCTTGTCTAAACTAAAATGAACTCTCAGACCTCCCGAGTGTGTTGTTGGTACGGAAAGTGCGCTATCTCATGATTTGTCCTTTCTTGAGACTTTTCTAGCTTAAAATTTTTAGAGGAGGGTACTTTCATCTTATAATTATATGCAAAGAGTGTACCTTCTAATTCTTACAAACCAATCATGTCTAAAAAGTAGGATCCATCTTCTCCAAGTTTTGTAAGCACATGGGGTTCAAGGCTCCTAATCCATGAATATTCGTTCAACCGACTATGCTTATCTATAAAAGAAAGTGAAACGATATATTCGTTGACTATGGAAGCTCTCAATGTATGATGTCAAAAAATATGTAGCTTAACATAATTAGTACGTAATTTCACACAATAACACAGGTACGTTGTATTCGATCTATCGTGCTTACCAAAACATACAAACGAAAAAGTTAGTTTTACCCATATTAAGGGACTAATTAGCAACGCATACAATTTATTGTTCGCACACGTTAATGAAACCCAAGGACATATCCCAAATTGATCATTCAAATTAATTAATGCTTGGGAGTAGTTTCTTGTTGCCGAATCACCCGATCAACATAAAATATATAATCAAGAGTACACAAGGAAAAGGTATCGCAGAAAAGACAAGCTATAACTGAGATGTTCTATTTTCTTTTTCAATAATAATCGAAATTTATGAAAGAATTTAAAATCGTTTTATATTTAAGCAGTTGAGCAAAAGTGAAAATGAAAATTAACTCATTATTGATTAACCATTAGTAAGAGGGTGGAGTGACACTAGTGTTATGTGGGGGACTACTTCTCGACAGCTAAGTATATGCGAAGCCTTCCTTTTCCTTATTACTTGTAAACCGATGAGACACGTATGTGATGGAAGCGAAATCTATTCTCTTGTGGTGTTTTAGTTTGTGTTTGGCTGACACCCCAGTTAAAAGATTTTTTATAGAGTATCCAATCATCAACAATACGTTTAAGCATCTGTTTTGGCATTATTGGATACAGAACTTTTAAAAATATCTATAAATTTTATTCAATACCTCCTGTCAACTCTTATACTAATTGATGTGGAAGTGCAAGGTTAATCGGAATTCTTTCATCTATTCTGTTAATCAACATATTTAGATTACAATATAAGCTTTTTGGTTTCTGAAATGTCACTATTTTTTAATGTTTTGTTTTTGACTAACTGATCTGCAACTCCTACTTTACTCCCCTATCAAGTAACTACAGACACATGATATAACTAAAACTCGAATTGGATTGTCGTATCATCAAAAATCTTGCTTTACTCTCCTCAATTAAAGCCTATACGCTACTTGCACGAGTTTATCTGATCGGTGGAACTGATACGTTGTCTTCTTACAAGATACCCATCGATTAGAGAAGGGCGAAAGTAGCCTTCCATACCAGCGCAGAGATACCTCACTCTCGAAGTCATTGTAATATAGATCTCAGCGTATAAGAATCATTAAATTATTGTATTCAAGCCGATAGATGAGATCCATAATATAGCAGAGGCCCCAGAGTTTTGACCATCCAAAATGGCCATCATATAGGATAAATCGGTTTCATCTCGTACACATGAAGGGCCCATTTATTGCTCTAAAAATACACAACAATCTCTAAAGTAAGCCTGTTAGAGACTTTAGCATAAGGTCAGATATAAAAAGTAGCGCAAACCGTCATATTAAATGTAGTACATAATATATCTTATACGTCCTAGCTCGCTTGATTCGTATTCATTATGTGAAATGAGATTTTGATTCATAGTTATTTGATGTATATTGCTTATTTCAACAAATTCCTATATTTTACTTGTCTGTCATATACTTCACTGCACAGGGTATTATCTCGTCTTAATCACATGTGTTTTTTTGCTTCTCCTTGGTGTTGTTCACTTCTAGTGCCTATTTATGCAAACCACCTTAAACGCAACAATTCAATCCAAGACCTGAATTTTACTTTCTGTCAAGGATTGGGCATTTCCCAGAAACCTCATGTTTTAGAAAGTCCATCGCTAGTCCAAATCTGATTTTAATTCATCTGTGAATACTCAGCATTGCTCCACCTCAAAACTTCAGATCACCCGGCCTATTGACCGCATGGTATTTACAAACATGAGCCCCTTGGTCACAAGGACCACGGTAAGGATCAAGATGTAAATAAAGTCTAAAACTTTCAAATTTTTTATAAGATCATTTCATTTTTTGAAGATAGACACTTAATGGGCCGAGTCTTTGTTTGGCAAACCAACACACGAATACTGCTAGAACAATCCACTCGACAGATGCAGACATCATCTGTCGAGCATCTTTTAGTAAAGTGAAACCAGCAATCCAAAAACGAAGCAAAATAATTTTACTTTTCTTTAAAAATCAATCGAGGAGTGACCCTCTCCTCCCAAATTTATGAGATCCATTTTTATTTTTATTTTTCGATCTAATTCTCGACTAAAATAATCTAAATTTGTACCGAGGTAAATTTTCCGATGCAATATTAAGTGATGCGTAGAAGAAAACAACTGTATCGCGAGTATAATTGAGACCTTGTGAAACCGATAGAAAAGATAAATGAAAAAGAGAATGGAGACAAATTTCATGGAGTCGACGACATCGCGTCTTTCACATAACAAGCTTGAACGACATCACATAGTGCTCTCATCGTAAATTAGGGCAATCTCAGCATTTCATGCGCCTTACAACCCATCAGATCTTTCTTTCATCCCTCTCTTCGTCTCCGTCTCTTTATTTTGCCTCTCCCTGCTCGTTATGTAATGACGCCTGAGTTTTTCTTATCACTACACTCTCATCTCCTCATTCATCCACCAACTGGAGATTATAATAACCAAATAAATGTATAGTTGGTTTAAGGTCTAATCAAGGGAAGTTACACATTTTTGTTCTTGCTAATACTTTGTCTTACAGTCTCTTCCTAACACAGGCCACTTCTATTAGATCAGACCAGACCATTTACATATTTCTTTTGGGACACATTTCGAGACCAGGTTACGTGAGAAGACCTCCTCTCTAACGTTGTGAGTTGCGTTTTCTATTGTATGCATCTTATGTTTTTCTTTATAGCGTCTTTTTAATCCCTGAAGAAGGTCTACTTCCTTTACGATGACCTTATTTTAATTTCCATATTGTACATTAGTTAACAAAACCAAATTTCACTCAGTAATCTTATTAAAGCTTAGATCACTCGTCACGTATACTCTACCACTCTAGAAGTACTCTGCTCTTATGAAGACTACACTGCTCGAAAAGTCCAGACAACAAGAGAATCGCTGTCTATAGACAGCGTCGAAGGAAAGTGAAGTTTGGCGCAAACATCATATGTACAAATGTTTGAGGTCGTTTTTTAAGGGTTTTCGCGATGATAATAATAGTTACTCAGATCAGCTTGCCATGAAAATGAATATATGTTCATCAAGGGTACATTACGAATTTTTAAATTTACTACCATGAAGTTAGAATTCAGTTCCATGTGTTTTACTGTGAGTTCGTGAAGTCTTTGAGCTAGTTTGCAGCCATCGATAGTGATGAATCTGTCGTAATTATATAGAATCATCTAAATGCTAAATATCATCAGAGATTTGGCGATCGCGTGATCTCTACGTAGTGCGCGCTGTTTTTTGCGTTTCGTCAAGGATTATTCCAGCATACTCCTGCATGAGACATCCTTGAATCAAATGTATATTTGATTCCTACCTTATAACCACAAAAGGAAAACTTGTGTGAGTTTCGATTGACTATTAATTTTCTGTAAAACGTTGATCTAACAGTCATTTTTATACTTACCTTAAAGCTCTTCACGTCAAGACGCCCCTCGTTGTCATAACTACTTCTGGTAAAGAACCTCGAAACCAGCAACAAGGAATCATGTAAATTTTGCCGACACGCAAATGAGAGGATAACCAAAGATCAGGGCCAGTGACCACATCATTTTTTTTGTTATTTTCTGTTTGTTTGTTAGGCAGGATAGATATCTTTTGAATGTCTCAGATTTAAAGAACTCTACAAAAACATAAATATTTGTGAGAGAGACAAAAGAAATGAACGCAATGGAAGCTGGTACCAAAAATTATGACTTTTTGCCAAGCATATGATTAATACCTCCGGACTATTGTAATACCCAGGCTGATCCAGTATCTAAGATTAGTTTGTAGAATCAATTGCCTCGGCGAGGCTTCGATGTAATCGTAGATCGGCAGGGAAAGGCGTCAGTCTTTGAAGACCTTCATTCAACCAATGGAATGTATCACGGGTGAGTGAGATTGAGCACTCCCAGCGTCCAGCAATGGCTTCGAAGCGTAGCATTCGCCAGACTCATTCGCTCTCCCTCACGATTTGACCCTCTTGGTACGTCTCTATATGCAACAGTGTACTTAACAAAATAGACACACAAGAAGAAAAATAGAAAGACGATATCGACATTTTCAGCGCTTTTTAGTTAAGACCATTAAAAAAGTGGATGAAAAAAAAAATTTAAGATCTCATGTGAAAGTTTTGAGTCAAGTTTCTCAAGTTAATGGAAACCAAATGCGAAGAGCGTTTCCAGTGTAGTGAAAAGTTCTGAAACCAGCGAAAATGATCGCAACCTTTTCCTTCTGCAAGTAGAAAAGTGATTTGCGAGTAAAGATTAATTGTTAAAGAAATATTGAAAACGAGTGATTATCAAAACTGGAGGAGAGATCAGTATTTGACTTTAACTACGACTGTTTAGTCTCCTTCTATTAAAATAACGGCATCCCTTGTCGAAGTACAGTTTCCTGTTGTTGAAATCCTGCGAAGAGAGCAATAACGATCATACCTCAACAAGCGAATAGGCATCCATCAAGTTCATGGACATTAGGCCTAAATTTATAAGGCACGTCAATGATCCATTTTTGATGGTCCCCCAAATAAAATAGTCCAATAGTGAATCCGTACATGAAAGTGATAAATCTTTTGTTATCTATGAGCCAATAGGCTGCTAGGGACTAAAACTATCTAACATTGTTTCGAGATTTATAGGGATAATCCTTCCCCATTATTTACACATCATGTTCGAGGCAAACATCGCTCCTACTTTCAAGAATTTTGGCAAAGCAATATAAAATTGAAAAGTAGCGAGAATGTATATAAATATACTTTCAATCATACGCCCAAAAAAAAAAAACTCCAGATTAGGGACGTTGAATCAAGCTGCGATGACTGCATCATTAAGTTAAGTCCCAGCTCTTAACACAGGATTGCTACATTGTTAACAGGCATAACTGCAAAAAAAACGATAAGAAGCCAATTATTATATTAACCTGATGGTATTCTTAATAGTCGATGAGACTACATATAGCGCAAATTAACTAACAACAACACAGCTTACACTTAAGGTAGTTCACACTTAAATTGTCATTTTTTACATATGAATCCTACTTGATACAAGCACTAATACATAACTTACTCCATCTCCTCACAAGTCACAACAAAATCTATAGCCGAAAGCCCTAGCCTGCAAGGTCATTATCTTCGTTTGAGATGGCTGTGTGCTTCATGACCCTATGCTAGTGTAAGCAAACTCTTTTATGAATCCACCTCCAAAGAGAAAGCAAGGCCCTTCATTCTCTTCCGATAGACCATAGAGATGAATAAATTACTATACTGCACAACCGAAAAAATCTGTGACTCCATCGAACAGATTCAAGCCGAGGCCAACTAAATTCTTTTCTTCACACACACATCTCATCACGCTGCGTGTAGCAATGGTGGATTTTGGGATCTCTATGATCTGACAAAGATGCATATTTTATTTGTTTCATGATTGTCATCCCACCATACAACACCAGCCATCTAGTATGTCCAGGGTCTGATACAGCATAGTGTCGTCCGCACATCGCGTACTTGTAAATCCTGTAATATTTCATCAAGAGGTTGCTTCCTAACGTTATTACGTGCATTCACATATTGAGAAGGTAATTTCGGTCCCGACACACTCGTCCATCTCGCATCTATTATGCCGAACGGAGTGCCGGAATGAGCAAACAGTACACTTGTCACCGATCATATGTACACGAATGTCAATCTGGAGCTGCTGAATCAAGGTTAGATAATTTTTATTTTTTTTGTTAGTTACGTTTAGAGTGGTCAAACAATATAGACTCTTCAAAATCAGCTAACTAGTAATCTAGAAAAGCGCGAAGGTAATGGTGCAAAGAGTGAAGTTTATTTTATGTGGAATACAAAATTGTCAAACAAGATGTGTGCATGGATTTCAATGAAATCTTATATGGCCAACTGTAGATCTTTGTTGACTGGTCGTTGTTGTGGCATCAGCCTCTGCAGCCAAACCACAAAAAAAGCTGAACCTCTAAACTAGACACTGGACTTGTGCTATTCCGCAACCCGTTTGATTCCCCTGTTGAGAACAGTGTGAAAATGATTCAAACAAAATACTAAGACTTGAGAGTAATTGAACCAAATGGTAAAGTGCCACGTTGGAAGAAAAGAAGCCAACAGCATACAAGGCGTGAGAAGCAACTTCGGAGTCCGAAGAACAATCGGCAGAAGATTCACTGGATTCTCAATAAAGCATGTCCGAAGGTACATCATGTTCTCACCCCCCCATTTGTCTCAATTGCTCAGAATAGGACGGTTTCATTCAGGCCCTGAGCTATAGTGTACGACTCTCTTCACTCTTGAGCAATTCGTTGAGTTCTAGGCGAAGACTCTTGGGCGTCGCATATAACTACACCAACATCCCATTTCCATTATGATTTCAGCTCTGCGGACCATGTGAACGCCTATGCCCAATGTTTCAGGCCGCTGTCAATGGTGTCGCCTGTCATTCTAGTCACCCCTCTGCAGTCCCGTAGCTGTTGTTATCGTGGGGGAAGGTGGGCACCAGATACCCCCCATACTGCCGTGCGACGAAAGCAAGCCGGTAATAATCTATGGTTGACACTTTATGATGATGGTCTGTCAATGTTCAATTGCTTCTGGGTCTCTCCTTTCTGTAGATTGCGCTGAGAAGCGCAGAAGGTGTGATGGCATCCCTTAGAGTCTAATTTCTTTCGCATTGGTTGTTCCGTGCCTTGAATTGAGAGCCAAAATGGTGGATGCCTGACTCCCTCATTTCCCCCCACGCCACTCAGTTTGAAACTAAATAATCTCTGCGATCGTACTCAACTGAATGAAACGAAAATCGTCAGATCAGCCTTATGTAGCACCGTGTCAGAGGGTATATTTTTTAGTCGTCATGATGATGCAAGAGAGTAGAGGTTCTACAAAGCCGAAGTAAACTGGTGACCGTGTTTCTTTTACATACTTATACATTTTGTTGTCGACGCTTCAGGCGATTAAGAACATGGCTCGCTCCTCCCGTCATGGCCGCATAAACATCAGACAACATGAAACAACCTGAATCTAAGCACAATTCAGTCGAGTTGTCAGCGCCGCGCTCCGAGTGGGGATGCCACAAGGTAGATGGATCCTGATGTAGTTGCAGGAGTCTCGAGTCTCTCAAGAAAGGATGTTCGGTGCCATTCCCGCTTGATGACTTGAGCTGCATATCTGGCGTGAGGACCAATATGAGCACTTCTATTTGAGAAACCATGCCCGTTACGGCACATGATTCTCTTCATACATGGTTAGGTTCCCCCACCAAAAGGCGTAACAGGTGCTCTGCATCACATAGGAGGTCTGATCCAAAAGGGGTAGTGCTCACTGATAGGAATTGCATTGTGTCCGGTTACTGCTTTAAGGTTGTTCTCCGATTGTTTGATCTCCTTCGATGGTTGTCTATTAATTATCCCATTATCAAATTGAAGTAGTTATCTTGTTGGGATCCCCATCAACATAAAGATAATAATAAGAAAAGGGAGTATGGAAATAGAGATCGAGAATTGTTTTTTTATTTTCAATAAATCGAAATTATAAAAATTTAAAATTATATTTACATTTTACAAATAGTGAAATAAATTACTCATTTATATTAACCATTAGAAGGGTGATACACTTAGTGTATGTGGGGGACTACATACACTAAGTATATGCGAAGCCTTTTCCATAGGTAAGATGGATTGATGGAAGCAATCTATTCTTGTGTTTTTTTTAGTTTGTTTTGGCTTGACACCGGTACCAATCATAAAATATGTAAGCACTGATTGGATTATTGGATACACGAACTTTAAAATCTAAATTGGTATTCGATACATGAACTTACTAATTGAATGTGCAATTCGAATTTATATTTCGTATCAAATATTTGAATTAAATAATTTTGCTGAATCCTATTTTTTAATTTTTTTTGACAAAGACTCAACCCTACTTACTCCGTATATGTTAGATGAGAACTAACATCGATTGATTGTCGACTCAAACAACTCTTACTCCTAATACGCTACTAGCACAGCTGATCGGAACTAGACGTTCTACGTCATGATTAGAACCGAAAGAAGCTCCAACCACGCGAGATATCCTCACTCTCATCATGTGAATTAGTTCATGCATAGAACATAATTATTCAGCTAGTGAGACGCAAAAGGAGACCCCAAGCCTCCAAAATCCAAATAAAAATCGTCACTCGTACTATACTATACAACTTCTGAAGTAGGCGTTGACTAAAATGATTAAAAGTAGGCCAAACTCATATTAATAATACTTNTTGACCTCGCAATTTAAATGCAATGATAACTTCCATAAATTGATAGTCAAATGAGGTTTGATATGTTTATGCCATTGAACTTGGAAGGTAGAACATTGTTTGTTGATTTAACCTAAAAAGCTAAGCTTAATGCCATACATTTGTAGTGGAATATATGCTGAAAAAGATTTATCTGGATGAGTTTGTAGCCTCGCATAGTTGTAGCAAGATMGTAGTTAACTAGTTACCATTTATTCTCTCGRGATTTTAMTTTTTCATACGACAAGCAATGGCATACAATTCTAATTCTTTAGGAATAATTATGTATGATACATATACAAGATATTAACAATAAATAACTTTGGTGAGATATAAAAATAAGGTGTGTTCTAGAATAATCGAGCTTTAATTTTGAGTATTGATTGTCCATTCGTTGATTTTATTGGTTGATATTAATATTACTGGTTGATATTAATATTACGGATGGAGTAGTATCTTTTGAAACTAAAATTTAAAAAACTGTTTAATAACAAACAATCACAAAAACAATCAGCAAAAGGGCACAAATGAGATAATGACTACACAAATTTTGGATCTTTTCAAAAATAATAATACAAAAATTTTGGAAAGGAATATTATTTGGATTATTTTAGATCATTAACTAATAAAAAATTTGAAAAAAAAACAATACTACGTATTATATAACACAAACACATCTAGTCCCATCCATAAAATACAACAAACATATCTACAAAACCAATTTTTTGGTCGGAGTTGAGGGCCGACTAATATTTTACCCCAAATCCGAATGGCCCTCACCATGAGCGGGTTTTTTTTTGTGATTTTGTCCTTAGAATCAAAGCCGACCCGACGTTCAAATGCCTTGCCGCGTCGAGACCTATGTTTTAGAGGTCAAAGCCCAACCCGACCAACCAAGGGACCAAACACCCACTTTTTCCCAACCCAAGACCTAACCTGACCTGATCGAATGACCCTCAATTTCTCACTTGTAGCCCAGATTCAATTCTAACCCGCCAAACTTAGCTTGTTGGACAAATCTACTACAACATTATTACTTGGTGTTTGATTAGGGTCCCAATTTCAGTCAACTTGAACATCTATGATCAATCATATATAGTACATACACTACCTTAAAGCAAAGGCTTAAACCAACCCTTTTTAAAAAAAAAAACGAGAAGAATAGATATTTCATTAATAAGAAATAGTCAAAACACGCTTACACTAATGAAAGGTAAGACAAAAATTCTAACAAAAATACAAAACACCTTATAACTAGTTACCTTAACAAAAATCTTCATCCGAAGCAATACAATCTATGAGTTTGCTCTGATTCAGCATAACGTCTGTTGATGCATAGTTATTTGGGTAAACATACTTTCAAGATTGTGAAACCCTAGAACAATTATAAAACCTTAGATAATTTGATCTTCGATAAGGGAAGATAAAAAAACTATACTCCAAACTCTCACAAAAGGAGATAATAATAAACCCAAAAATTGGGGATAAAATTCTCATAAAGAGATAGAAAAATCCAAAATTGAAGATAAAACTCTCATAAAGTAATAGAAAGGATGATTATTCATAAACAAAATAGTAAAAAGAAAATAGTAGAAAGAAAAATTGGAGTTACCACCATCAAAGAGATGATGGTAGCCCAGACCAGCGAAAAAGAAATTAGGATTTTAGAGATAGATTTTTTAGAGAGAAAGATGAAGTATGAGTTTTATATACTTCCTCCGTTTTTTTTGTTGCACCATTGTTTGAATTTCGGAAATCGAGGCAATTTTTTGTTGGGATAATTAGGTAAGTGGAAGGGTAGTGTATTAAAGTACTGGGACCAAACTATAAGTTGGTAATTAAAATAGATATTCATGGTCCCACCTATATAGTACTACACTTTTGGAGCCAAATGGGAAGATTCCCCCACCATACTTAACCGTATGGAGGGAATCTGAATTCCCACTCAAAAATTTTGGGAATTTCAAAGTTGGTGCCAAAATTTTTTGGACCACTTTTTTACAACACTTCAAATTTCAACACAGCAGTATATATACTCACATAAGCTTAAACACTCAGTTTTCACAGAGCTTTGAATCCCAAAATATTACACCATGAGTTAGTTGTTAGTTTTCACAAAAATACACTACCACACACTGCACTTAGATNTTTTCATACGACAAGCAATGGCATACAATTCTAATTCTTTAGGAATAATTATGTATGATACATATACAAGATATTAACAATAAATAACTTTGGTGTGATATAAAAATAAGGTGTGTTCTAGAATAATCGAGCTTTAATTTTGAGTATTGATTGTCTATTCGTTGATTTTATTGATTGATATTAATATTACGGATGGAGTAGTATCTTTTCAAACTAAAATTTAAAAAATTGTTTAATAACAAACAATCAGAAAAAGGGCACAAATGAGATAATGACTACACAAATTTTGGATCTTTTCAAAAATAATAATACACAAATTTTGGAAAGGAATATTATTTGGATTATTTTAGATCATTAACTAATAAAAAATTTGAAAAAAATAAAAAAAAAATACTTCATATTATATAACACAAAAATATCTAGTCCCATCCATAAAACACAACAAACATATCTACAAAACCAATTTTTTGGTCGGAGTTTTGAGGGCGGACTAATATTTTACCCCAAATCCGAATGGCCCTCACCATGAGCGGTTTTTTTTTGTGATTTTATCCTTAGAATCAAAGCCGACCCGAAGTTCAAATGCCTTGCCGCSTCGAGACCTATGTTTTAGAGGTCAAAGTCCAACCCGACCAACCAAGGGACCAAACACCCACTTTTTCCCAACCCAAGACCTAACCTGACCTGATCGGATGACCCTCAATTTCTAACTTGTAGCCCGGATTCAATTCTAACTCGCCAAACTTAGCTTGTTMGACAAATCTACTATAACATTATTACTTGGTGTTTGATTAGGGTCCCAATTTCAGTCAACTTGAACATCTATGATCAATCATATATAGTACATACACTACATTAAAGCAAAGGCTTAAACCAACCCCTTTTTTAAAAAATGAGAAGAATAGGGATTTCATTAATAAGAAATAGTCAAAACACACTTACAATAATGAAAGGTAAGACAAAAATTCTAACAAAAATACCAAACACCTTATAACTAGTTACATCGCAGATTCGATTTAAAACAACCTTAACAAAAATCTTCATCCGAAGCAATACAATCTATAAGTTTGCTCTGATTCAGCATAACGTCAGTTGATGCGTAGTTATTTGGGTGAACATACTTTCAAGATTGTGAAACCCTAGAACAATTATAAAACCCWWGATAATTCGATCTTCGATAAGGGAAGACAAGAAACTATACTCCAAACTCTCACAAAAGGAGATAATAATAAACCCAAAAATTGGGGATAAAACTCTCATAAAGAGATAGAAAAATCCAAAATTGAAGATAAAACTCTCATAAAATAATAGAAAGGATGATTATTCATAAACAAAATAGTAAAAAGAAAACAGTAGAAAGAAAAATTGGAGTTACCACCATCAAAGAGATGATGGTAGCCCCGACCAGCGAAAAAGAAATTAGAGTTTTAGAGATAGTTTTTTTTAGAGAGAAAGATGAAGTATGAGTTTTATAAACCCTTCTCTAAATACTAATAATACTAATAAATTAAAGTAATTAGCACATGTAAAATTTTGTATACAAGCCACGATTGATTATTGTGGTCTTGTGGAGATGTGGAGTGGTTTCACACTTCACTATAGCTACAATTTACTCACAACGCGTATACCTTATCTCTAAATTAAACTAGACTTCACTTGTGCTAGATTAAGAGCTTGAGGTCTACAAATGGTTGACTAGCACTTTCGAAGCACCTTTGGACCACACACCACTCTAATAATAGTCTAATTTGATTGCATATATTGTCAATTGTCATATATGGACACTTAGTCCTAATGATCCAATTATGATAAAAAGTTATTTGGATTTGCATATGGAAATATTGTACTTTCCCATGATTGCAACAAATAAATATTTTATCAATTTAAACGGATGGTGGATGGTTGAGACTCATTAATATAATACTTCGTATATGTCATATTCTACCACTTCCGCATCCCCTCACATGATTACGTGAAAGAGTTTTTTGGTTCTAATGTCATTTTAATGGATCATCTCAACTAAAAGCTTAAGCTGATGGTTAAGGTCAAAAATATAATATATGCTATATTCTATTACTCTCCCTCACCTGAAAGGTTCTTTGGCTCTGATGTCATGTTAGTGGACCATCTCAACCAAAAGTTTAAACTGATGATTGAGGCCCAAAAATATACTATATACTCTATCAGTCATATTGAATTTGAAGCGGAGAAAAAAATATGTAGTACCTCACAGCAGCTTAATCATTCTGCATCTCAAATCTTGGATATCAGGTGTGTTCAGTAACAATAGCGGAGAAGGTAGCGTTTAGCAGTGGGAGTAGTAGATAGCTATATATAAATCTAGTGTGCAGCGATTCATATAAACGTTAGTAGTAAAAAAAAAAGATTTTCTATTATGGGTGTTCGCCGGTAATAGTAACAGTTGTATTTATAGTAGAAGAAAATTAATTATCAAGTAGCGTTCAATCTAGTCTACACGCTAAAACACTAAATGTTACTCCTACTAGCATTTCAAAAAAATAGCGTTTAACGATAACTGCTACTCAAAAGTCAAAACGCTACCTTG
>SNQN01000375.1:25346-45317 GCA_008642245.1 Bassia scoparia | reverse complement strand
ATTGTTTAGGTCCATCAGGGACTTGTGTCTCACCCTATCAAAGTTTGAGTTCCCTCAACAGGTTTGAACCTGGAGCAATTCATCAAACTTTGATGGTGAGAACAGTCCTACATCACTTGGATYAAYGCAACATGATTAACAACATASTTACTCTAATTAACCAACTATYGACACAGGAGGGGAAACCAACTAAGMAACATYTCACAAATGCCAGCAATTTCAGACAAAAACATTGACATCATCAGCCACATCCTCAGGTTTCACAACCAAACCAACCAACAATCCAGAAACCAACCCATAATCATAGTAATCACAACCATACCAACCAACAACCAAATCAACCCAACAATCCAGAAATCAAACCAACCACAGTAATGACTTTAGTTCAATAATCAAACAATAATCACAGTAATCAGCCAAACAATAATCACATTAATCAGCCATACAGTAATCACAGTATTCAAAGTAATCAAACAAACCCAGCCAAACAATTATCGGAGTAATGAAAGTAATGACAGTAATTCAGTAATCAAAGTAATTCAGTAATCACAATAATCGACACATAATTCTCAAATATAAACCCAATCACAGTAATCACTGTGACTTGATGATATTTCAAAATGTAACCCACATTAATGAAAGTAATACACAATGATTCAGAATTAGTTCACAGTAAATCATAATAATTCACAATAATTCAGAGTAATCACAGTAATTCACAATAATTCAAAATAATTCAAAATAAATCACAATATTAATTCACAATAATTCAGAATAATCAACCCACAGTCATTCAGAATATTTCACAATAATTCAGAGTAATCAAAATAATTCACAATAATTCAGAATAACTCAAAATAAATCACAATAAATCACATTAATTCAGAGTAATCAACCCACAGTCATTCAAAATATTTCACAATAATTCAAAATAATTAACAATCACAATAATTCAGAATAAAACCCAGAATTCAGAATAATTCATAATCGCAATAATTCAGAATAATTCATAATTGTCATAAATCAACCCAAAATTCCTAAAAATCAACCGAAAATTCCTAATAATCAACTCAACAGTAACTCACAAAAATCACAATACTCAAACCAACAAACAAGACACGATATCATGATATAAACCCTAAAAACAATGTTCAAACAAGGAAAAAAAGGAACACCTAACCTGGGCCGACATCCTSCTTCCTGGTCATAGATCTAGTCAAGCAACCCCTCATAGGAACCTCCTTCTTCTTTGGTTTCTTGGTTTTTTGAAGGATGGTAGCAGTCGAATGGACTTTCTTCCTTTTGTTCTGCTCAACAACACCATCCTCGACATAAATTGGAGGTGGGTATCGAGCAACATACTCAGCAAACAACCTCTCACTCTCCTCCAAATCGTGGATGTGCCCAACTACGATAGACAAGGCGTTCAACCCAATTAGTCCAATGACCTCTTCCACATCAGATCTAGCAAGAAAGATCTTCAGATCATCTCGCCATGTTGGTGAAGAGTCACACACATCAAGTAGCTCCTTAATNTATGACATAAATATAATTTAATTACAATATTGCTAGCTAAAATTAATGTTTATATTTAGTTAATATTTTCATCGTTCGAAATGCTCGTTAGCTTTTGCCATATATAATTGAGGTGTGTGTAATTGCTTTCATCGCCATGATTAGGACTTGATGGTGCATGATATGAGATAGTAGCTTAAGGTTGCTAGTTTATGCTAAGCAAAAGTAGAACCATAAATTTCATTGTATTCTAAAATGAGACATACATTAGCTAAAACTTAAAAGTAGTTCACACTTAATAATTTTACTATGACATTGACACACTAATACATAATTACATACTCACAAGTCACAACAACTAGAGGGGGTCATTATCTTTGAATTTTCAGCTTCATGACCTTAGTTTCAACTTGTTTGAATAACTAAAACAATCATTTGTTATAAACAAAGAAAAATACAAYCAACATGTTGCATCGAAGATTCAAAGCAGCATTGTTTTCTTCCTTAAAATAATCTTGTAGCATGTGTATTTTGGATTATACTAATATTTTATTTGACTCAAAGATAATACTGTATCACATATGTGTTGCAACCTTGTATTATTTCATAAGATTCTTCCGTATTATTTATGCATGAGTGGTCCCACACCCCTACATCATCCTAGGAATGAGTAATTGCATACATGAATGTCATGAGGTGGTTAATTTTTTTTATTTTTTTTTTAGTATTGAGTTTTGACTCTTCAAATCAAATTTTGAAACAAAGGTAATTACAGTATTATTTGATGTGAATACAAAAATTGTCAACAAATGTTGTGCATTTCCATTGAAAATCTTAGATGTTATTGTATTATGTTGACTGGTCGTTGTTGTGGCTCATTCGCACCCAAAAAAAATGATACTGATTTGTTTCGCAACCCGTTTGTTCCCCTGTTACAGGTGTGAAATAAACAACTGAAGTAAAAAAAAATGCCACAAGAACAGCTCCAAGTGCTGAATGCACTCGATGTCGCGAAGACACAATGGTACCATTTCACAGCAATTGTTATTGCTGGAATGGGTTTCTTCACTGATGCATATGATCTCTTTAGCATTTCGTTGGTTACAAAACTCTTGGGTCGCATATACTACACCGAACCSAATTCATTGAAGCCAGGGACCTTACCTCCTAATGTTTCGGCCGCTGTCAATGGTGTCGCCTTCTGTGGCACCCTCTCGGGGCAGCTGTTTTTCGGGTGGCTAGGGGACAAGATGGGTCGGAAGAAGGTCTATGGTATGACACTTATGATGATGGTCTTATGTTCAATTGCTTCTGGTCTCTCCTTTGGGAGTGAGGCTAAGGGTGTGATGGCATCCCTTTGCTTCTTTCGGTTTTGGCTTGGGTTTGGCATTGGTGGCGACTACCCTCTTTCCGCCACCATAATGTCTGAGTACTCTAATAAGAAGACTCGTGGAGCCTTCATTGCCGCGGTTTTTGCTATGCAAGGGTTCGGTAACTTGACCGGTGGTATCTTTGCTCTTATTGTCTCGGCTGCCTTTAAGGCCGCGTTCCCTGCTCCTGCCTATCAGGTCGATGCAGCCCGCTCGATGGTGCCACAAGCTGACTATGTGTGGAGGATCATCCTCATGTTCGGTGCCATTCCCGCTTTGATGACTTACTACTGGCGTATGAAGATGCCTGAAACCGCTCGTTACACTGCTCTCGTTGCCAACAATGCTAAACAGGCTGCCTCAGACATGTCTAAGGTAGTTATAAATTATTTCTAGCTTAATTTGTTCTTCGATTGTTTGATCTCCTTCGATTGTACTTGTTAGCCGACTCCACATATGGGATTAAGGCTATGATTGATTGATTGATTGATTGATTGTTATGTACTTGTTAAAGGTGTTACAAATGGATATTCATGAAGATCAAGAAAAGGCAGCTGAACTAGTGGAAAAGAGGAAAACACAGTATGGTCTGTTCACCAAGCAATTCTTGAAGCGACATGGAATCCACCTGCTCGGAACCACCACCACTTGGTTCTTACTAGACATCGCGTTTTACAGCAACAATCTCTTCCAGAAAGACATCTTCAGCGCGGTAGGTTGGCTGCCAAAGGCTCAAACAATGAGCGCCCTTCAAGAGGTCTACATGGTGGCTAGAGCCCAAACCTTAGTGTCCCTCTGTGGTACAGTTCCGGGGTACTGGTTCACCGTTGCCTTCATCGATGTCATCGGTCGTTTCTTCATCCAATTGATGGGATTCTTCTTCATGACAGCCTTCATGTTGGGGCTCGCCATCCCTTACCACCACTGGACCACCCCAGGGAACCACATCGGCTTTGTAGTCATGTATGCCTTCACCTTCTTCTTCGCTAACTTCGGGCCTAATGCCACTACCTTCGTGGTGCCAGCCGAGATCTTCCCAGCCCGTCTGAGGTCCACTTGCCATGGTATATCCTCTGCTGCAGGGAAAGCCGGGGCTATTGTTGGTGCATTCGGGTTCCTATACTTGGCTCAGCCRACAGATAAATCGAAGGCCGATGCAGGGTACCCTGCAGGCATTGGAGTCAAAAACTCACTGATCATATTGGCTGGAATCTGTGCACTGGGATTCTTCTGTACTTTRCTGGTGCCCGAAGCGAACGGGAAGTCCTTGGAAGAAATGTCTGGTGAGAATGAGGATGAAGCTGAAGAGTACCAAGCTGCTACTATTGATAACAGAACAGTTCCAGTTTAAGGTTTCATGTTAATCTTTGTTTTATTGATSATACACTACTTGGTATAGTTATTCATTTCCCCCCTTTTTTTCTCTGAGATTCTAAAGCTAGGAAAAGTATTGCATGATTAGTGCATTTGCATTAAAAATAAGCACTTTTAGTTATTGTTAATGCTACTAGCTAATAGGGTAACTTGTATTACCTTGATATCAAGCTTACAAATTTTTGGTCTTGTTTTTTATTGAAAAGTTTTTTATTACTCTTTGAGTAATTTTTTCTAAGAGGATGGTGGTTCTTCTTGAGCAATACAATTATATTTCATGTACGGTCAATTTATGTGTTTTGTTATTTTATCGTATTATGTAACACCGTAATAATGTTAATGTGGTATGGATGGGAGCTTTTGTAACGATGCTTTTTTCTTTTACTTTTCACAATATATTCGTGTTTACACAAGAGAAACCTCGAAGATTTAAGTTAGTTTTATTCCCGACGACTTCAGTAGAGGTCTATGCGTCAATTTTTGATGAATTAAATGCAAGTACACACGAAGTTTGTCAGAAATTTAGAAGTGGATTGATTTGTGAATTGTGATGTCCAATGAGRGTAACAGTGAAATTAAGGCCATACATTATTGATTGCAAGTTTGGAACTCTTCAAAGAATCAACATTTCTGCGACGACCTTGACTTGCAAAAATTGAATTTTCAAAGAGAAAGTGACAACCACTAATTATGCTTTTAATGAATCGTTTCCAAACACCTCTCCTAATTAAGTCCAAGAATCTTGTGTGCTGGGGCCATTGATGGGTTATGTAAGTACTTGGATTGGCCCCTCCCATCGAAATCATGTAAATATTACTTTGTGTATGATTTCGGGATTATTTTCATCTGCATAAATCCGGGTTTTTAAAATAAGAAAAATAATCGAAAAATCGAAAAAAAAATGGTAAAAAATGAGATCACATGGATCTCACGTGCACTTTAAGTCTTTAATGACCGAAAAACCAAAGTCAACGCCAGAAAATCAAACATGGTAGTGGTCAACAACAAAATGAAAATTTAAGGTAGTTATGTCTAAGGTTTTCTAATGTAAGTAGTATTTTGCAAAAAAGTGTGTAACTAAGGTAGTTATGGACAAAAAAATCCATATATAATCATCATATAGGACTACTTTTAGCTTAATGATTCCGCGTGCATCGAATACCAATTGACAATATCAGATAACGTGTGTTCATAAATTAAACTTCATTATTACAAGTTTTGAAAGTTTGATTACATGTAATACAACTAATAAATACTCCTTTTGAAAAAAAWTTAATATRGAAAATAACAAATGAATAATGTTTATGTCAATTAAAATTGTTGCACCTAATATTGAAGGAATTGAAGTAGCTTGTATGATCAAATTTCTTTGAGTCCATGAGAAAATGATTCATGTCTCTTTATTTGCAGTAAGCTACAAGCAGCATTATGTGGATACACACTTGTATTAATCTTCAACGTTTTGTTGTACTATCTATCAGTTTTTCAATGGCAAAACTTCAAAGGCTTGAATATTCTAGGGTTAGAGAAAAAGTCATCATAAAAAACGTCATGCGATATCCATACAGTTCGTAATTTGATGTTATGTTTTGAATTCTTAATTTTTGATAGTCGATTAACCCGATAAGTTCTTATATATAGTAGGTTGATCTGATAATTTGATATGATATTATAATTAGTCAAGTAGATATCAACTAATTTGTTTGATTCAAGTTTATAAAACTTGACAACTAAAACAAAAGATCGATCTTTAAAGACAACAAGCATCGTTGTCTTCAGCATCACCTTACACACCAACAAAAAAGTTATTGCAACACCCAATTTAATTGGTTAATGTTATAGGCCAACCTGATAATTTGATAATATAATCGGTCAAATAGTAGATATCACCTAATTTAGTTGGTTAAAATTTTAAAAATACGACATCTAAAACTAAAAATCGATCTTCTAAACATCTTTGTCTTAGCATTACCTTATAAAAAAAAAAAAAAGTTATAGTTGGTCAATCGTTTGCATGGCTTTAAATTTGAAGATGAGCTAAAGTATTCAAGTCTSAAGTGGTGTCAGACYTAGTAATGCCATACCTTCATCTTTCTTATCCTCACCTCCKAAATTCTAGCCTCCTTAATTGAATCAATAAAATCATTGGCTTGACTTTTTAGTAGCGGTTGGACTTAATTGTTCTTTTGACATTTTTATATCATATGATCCATTAATCAAACCATCTAATTAAAAAATGTTATTAAGCTCAAGCCACAATCATTTAAGGGAAATGAAAAGGTTGTTTAAAGTGTTTTGTGATTTTAATGATTTCTTCGTTTTGTTTACCAATAAATTATTGAAAAATGTTATACGCAACCGTTAAGGCTGCATATAAACATTAAATTCTTGCTTAAAATGGTAAGTATTTATAGATTTATGTTAAAATTGCACATAATTTGATATCATAAATAATGTTTATTTTTTTGAAAACCTTCTTTTTTGGCTTCTTATATGCAGCCCTAAGGGCTGTATATATCATAACCCTAAATTATTTGTGTTAACACTTTAGAAAAACTAAACTATATATGTACGGACAACAACTAATAATGACAAAAATACCTTGTTATTCAATAAAATATTTAAAGTCAAATTATGAAACAACCAATAACAAAAAATGAATAGGGTTTCATGATTCAATAATTATTTGAATTCAATCCTAAAGTGGTTCTTAATTTGATGATAATTGCTTTAGAATGTGAAAAGGAAAAGAATAGGCACACGAAGTTGGACTTTTGAACATATTTAAGTTGGAAAACATGAAAATGAAAGGGACCAAGGACCCAAGGTGTTGAAGTAAACAAGCCATGCCTTGCTTGTATCTTCATGTCCCCTTTCGAGTCACTACTCACTACATGCCAACATCATCTTTCTTTATTTATTGTCATTATTTTGCCTAGAATTTCTCTCAAACCACAAGGGTGATGAGAAATGACCGAAACATCGATTTTAGGGCCAAAAACGTTTTGTTGTTTTTTCTTGAAATTCTTCTTACAGGCCTCCGAAAGCCGATCAAATCCTCTTGTTTTCGCCCAAATTTTTTTCTGACATCGTTTTATGGTTGTGGAAAACCATGATAAAATTTTTGACAATTTTTATGAAACTATCTCAAAACTTCATTTTCGTGATGTTCACGTTTTTCGGCCAAAAAACGACGTCGTCCTGACCTGGCTCGGTTTTGCATTGAATTTCCCCCTCACCTTGAGGGTTATCAGGGATGAACATTCCTAGAGTTTTGGCCCCAAACACCGAGTTTTGTGGCTCCCACGGACATTTCGACGTTTGGTCGTTTTTTCCTAAAATTTGGCTTGCGGGCTCCGAAACCCCATTAAATCTCCACGTTTTAGCCCCAAAATTTATATGGCATCTTTATATGGTTGTGGGAATCCATGGTAAGATTTTCGGCAATTTTAATGAAAATTTTCTAGAAACCTCATTTTTGTTATGTATAATCCATTTTTTTCAAACAAAAAAAGGCGTCTCGGTGACCCGAATCTTTTTTGCCTAGAATTTCTCCCACACCTTGAGGGTGATGATGGATGACTATTCCAAGAGTTTTGGCCAGAAATACTGGGTTTCGTGACTCTCACGAGCATATCAGCGTTTTGTTACTTTTTCCTTAAATTTGATTTGCGGGCCTCTAAAAATCCATCAAATCTCCTCATTTTCACCCCAAATTTTATCTGGCATTGTTATTGTCTTGTGGGAACCCATGGTAAAATTTTCTATAAATCTTTTGAAAATATTCCGTAAATCTCGTTTTCGTGATGTATAATCCACGTTTTTCAGCCAAAAAACGACGCCTGGGTGACCCGGATATATTTTGACCATAATTTCTCCTACACCTTAAGGGTGAGGAGGATTGATGAATGACTACTCCAACAGTTTTGTCCTCAAATACCGAGTTTGTCGCCTCCCACGCGCATTTTGGGGTTTTGTTGCTTTGTCTTGAAATTTGGCTTGTAGGCTCCAAAACCCAAACAAATCTCCTCGTTTTCGGCAAAAAAATATGTCTCGGTGACCCGATTAGCTTTTGTCCAAAATTTATGTCACACTTTCTAGTTCATGCGAAAGTACTATTCCAACATTTTCGGAACCGAATACTAAGCGTGCTACCTCCTACGACTTTTTCAACATTTTCTCGTTTTTCCTTTGACGGACTCAAAAGTGCCCCGTATGGACTCATTTGGGCCTCAAATCTTCCTTGGACCCATCATACTATCATATGAACTCATGGTTAAAATTTTGACGATTTTTCCGAAAATTATCCGGAGACCTTATTTCGGTGATGTATAATCCATGGTTATCGGCTAAAAAACCATGTCTCAGTGACCCGATTAGATTTTGTCCAGAAATTTTGTCACACGTTKTAGGTCATATGAATTTACTATTCCAACAATTTTGGACCCAAATATTGAGGGTGCTACCTTTTTCGACTATTTCGACGTTTTCTCGTTTTTCCATTGACAAACTCAAAAGTGCCCCGTACGGACTCATTTGGGCCTCAAATCTTTCTTGGACCCATCATACTATCATACGAACCCATGGTAAAAAAATTCGGCAATTTTTCTGAAAATTGTCCGCGGACCTCATTTCGGTGATGTATAATCCATGTTTTTCGGCAAAAAAAAAAAAGTCTCGGTGACCCGGCTGGTTTTTGTCCAAATTTTTTTTCACACCTTCTAGGTATTGAGAAATTACTATTCCAACAATTGCGGACCCAAATATTAAGCGTGCTACATGCGACGATTGTTTCGACAATTTCTCGTTTTTCTTTTGACGGAATCCAAATTTTTTTTCACACCTTCCAGGTATGGTCTCATTTCGGCCTAAAATCTTCCTTGGACCCATCATACTATCTTATGAATCCATGGTAAAAATTTTGACAATTTTTCCGAAAATTATCTGAAGACATCATTTCGGTGATGTATAATCCATGATTTTCGGCCAAAAAACCATATTTCGGTGACCCGACTCGAATTTGTTCAGAATTTCTATCACACCTTATAGGTCATGAGAAATTACTATTTCAGTAGTTTCGGACCCAAATTCTAAGCGTGCTACCTCCGGCGACTGTTTCGACGTTTTCTCGTTATTCCGTTGACGGGCTTAAAAATGCCTCGTATAGACTTATTTGGGCCTCATATCTTCCTTAAATCCATCATATTATCATATGAAGCCATGTTTAAAATTTCGGCAATTTTTRCGAAAGTTGTCCGAAAATCTTGTTTCGATGATGTATAATCCATGGTTTTCGTCCAAAAAACCATGTCTCGGTGACCCGGTTCGATTTTGTCAAGAATTTTTGTGACATCTTCTAGGTCATTGGAAATTTCTATTCCAACAGTTTCGGACCCAAATACTAAACGTGCTACCTCTTGCGACTATTTCGACGTTTTCTCATTTTTCATTTGACGGACTCAAAAGTGTCCCGTATGGACTCATTTGGGCCTCAAATCTTCCTTGAATCCAACATACTATCATATGAATTCACGGTAAAGATTTTGGCAATTTTTCCGAAAAATTGTCCGGAGATCTCATTTCAGTGATGTATTAAAATCCATGTTTTTCGGTCAAAAAATCATGTCCCGGTGACCTGGTTCGATTTTGTCTAGAATTTGTCACACCTTATAGGTCAGGACAACTTACTATTCCAACATTTTCGGAACCTAATACTAAGCGTGCTACCTCCTACGACTGTTTCGACGTTTCACAACAAGAATCCGCGTTATTAACGACYGATTTTACCGACCGTCATCAAAACGGTCGGAAAAAGACATATTACCGACCGTTTTTTAAAGGACGCAATTTACCGACCGTTTTTATAAATTTACCGACCGTTTTTTAGCATGYACGGAAATTACCGACCGCCTACGTGGCATTACCGACCGTAGACGGTCGGTAAATGTATTAAAAAAAAAAAACCCAAATCGACCATATGGTCGGTCAAACTTGGGCCTTGTTAATACTCCATCCCCCTTTTTTCTCCTTATATTTCCTTATTCCTTACACTTCTCACTTTTTCTCTCTCCTGACTCACGTTACTCTCCTCTCCTCTCCTCACTCAACTCTCTCTCCTCTCCTCACTCAACCTCTCTCTCTCCTCGGATTCGCAGCGCCAGCCACCCCAACCCTGCACCGCCGTCGCGCCTAGTCGTGCCCCGCATAGCCTCGCTGTCGTGTCGCCGCGCTGAGCCTAGTTGCCCTCACCGGCGCCTAGTCGTGCCCTCACCGCCGCCTAATCGTCCCTCACCCCGCCGCCCTAGATCTAGGTTAGTTTTATTTGTTTTATTTTCTTTTATAAGTTTTTATCTAGTTTTCTTTGGTTTTCTTCTCTGATTCTAATTGATATAAGTATGTTTTCCTTTGATTTTTCCTTCTCTGATTTTAATCGATTTAGGTTGGTTTTTTCTTTGTTTTTTCGTTTTTCAAAACTTTTTTTCCTTTTTTCTCTTTTCTAAAATCGTTTGCCCTAGATCTGAATTTTTATTCAATTAATCGTTTTTAGATCTATTTTTATTTTCGTTTATTTCAATATATTAAAAATGTGTTAAAGTTTCAATACTGTTGTATCGTTTTTAAATAATTTGCCATTCGTTTGTTAAAGTTTCAGATCTATTTATCTATATTGAATTCGTTGTTAATATATTTGCCATCTATATTATATTTTGTATCACTTCTTTCAATAGATTACTGTATTATCACTTGAAATCCCCTTCATTTTCAATTCTAGATCTACAATTTAAGGGGTCATAAATTTCAGTTTTCGTTTTTTTTAATTTTTTTTGATATCTTTTTGTCATGAGTTTTATTTTGTCGGGTGTATTAAGAAATGAAATGTGAAAGATATTTATATTATATGAGGATGGCTGTTAAATTCTAATATTGGTTTTTTTTTTTTTTGTTTGACAGGCTCATGAGCAATTCAAGAGCAATAGAAGAATTATTGAGTTTTTGATTAGAGATTATTCATTGTGAAAGGAATTTTTCATTGAGATATGTAAATGTAATTTATTTGTATTATATATATAATATATGTAATTTTGGGATATGTTATATSAATAATATCATGATTATTTTATATTAATAATATCATTGTTGTTTCATGTATCAATAARATGAAATATGAAATATTATTTTCATAAATTTACATAAATAGAAGTAGGTAAATTTTGGGATATGCCGATATGTAAATAAAAATGTTATTACAAAAAAAAAAAAAAAAACTGCTCATTATTACCGACCGCTTGACGGTCGGTAAAAGTCAACAGACTCAGAATGTTGACTTTTACCGACCGCCAAGCGGTCGGTACATCCAGGATTACCGACCGTTAGGCGGTCGGTACATCCAGGATTACCGACCGTTAGGCGGTCGGTAACAGTCAACATTCTGAGTCTGTTGACTTTTACCGACCGTCAAGCGGTCGGTAACCCCTTTTTTGACTTTGACTCGGCCTTGTGGGTTGCGGTCGGTAAATACGGTCGGTAAAKAATTACCGACCGTTWAACGGTCGGTAAACCCTAWATTACCGACCATATTATTGCCGACCGTCCGTTACCGACCGTTGACGGTCGGTAAACCRATTTCCGACCSTCTCCGCGTTTTTACCGACCGTTTTAGGTTTGTTTCAGACGGTCGGTAATTGTTGGTTTTCTTGTTGTGTTTTCTCGTTTTTCTTTGAGGGAATCAAAAGTGTTCCGTATGGACTCATTTGGGCCTCAAATCTTTCTTGGACCCATCATCCTATCATATGAACTCATGGAAAAAAAATTCGACAATGTTTACGAAAATTGTCCGGAGAACTCATTTTTGTGATGTATAATCCATGGTTTTCAGCCAAAAAATCATATCTCGGTTACCGGTCTCGATTTTGTCCATAATTTCTGTCACACCTTCTAGGTCATGAGAAATTACTATTCAAACATTTTCGGCACCAAATACTAAGCGTGCTACCTCCTACGGCTGTTTAATGGTTTTCTCGTTTTTCCTTTAACGGAATCAAAAGTGTCCTGTATGGACTCATTTGTGCCTCAAATCTTACTTGGACTCATCACACTATCATATGAACTCATTGTATAAATTTCGGCAATTTTTCCGAAAATTGTGCAGAGACCTCATTTCGGTGATGAATAATCCATGGTTTTCGGCCAAAAAACCATGTCTCGGTGAGTCACCTCGATTTTGTCCAAAATTTGTGTCACACCTTCTATGTCATGAGAAATTACTATTTCAACAGTTTCAGATCCAAATACTAAGCGTGCTACTTCTTATGACTGTTTCGACGTTTTCTCGTTTTTCCTTTGACGGACTCGAAAGTGCCTCGTATGAACACATTTGGGCCTCAAATCTTCCTTGAACCCATCATATTATCATATGAACCCATGGTAAAAATTTCGGCAATTTTTCCGAAAATTATCCGGAGAACTCAATTCGGTGATGTATAATTCACGTTTTTCGGTCCAAAAACGACGTATCAGAGTTTCGTCTTACTTTTTCCCAGAATTTCTCCCACACCTTGAAGGTTATTAGGGATGGTTAATTGACAATTTTCGTCTCTAAATACCAAGCATAGTGCCTCCTACGACGAGAGTGTTTTAAGATTTTGTCGGTATGGGGGAATATTGAGTCCGGGAACGACAAGTTGAAACACTCGTAGAAGGCAATACGCTTGATATTTTGGATCGAAACTCGACGAGGAATCATCCCCCATCACCCTTAAAGTGTGGTAGAAATTTTGGAAAAAACTTAGTCGGGTAACCGATATGTCTTTTTTGACGAAAAACATAGATTGTACATTTATACATCACGAAAAATGGACATCACGACAATATTTAGAAAGATTGTGGTAAATTTTAACATGTGTTCATATTATGATATGATGAACCCTCACCAAATTTGAGGTCCCAAAGACTCCCTATGGAGGACTTTTTAGTCCGCAAACGACAAATCAACAAAACGTCCATACGCTCGTAGGAAGCATTACGCTCATTATTTGATGCCGAAACTCGACGAGAAATCATCCCCCTCACCGTTAAGGTATGGAATAAATTCTTGGCAAAACTGAACCGAGTCACCGGAGGGTTATTTTGGGTGAAAAATGTGGATTATACATAAAGAAAAATAAACTGTCATCATTTAACATTTATTTAAGGTTTAATTACAAAACCTGCAACGAGTAGAAATGATGAAAATCAATCTGGGCACCGTACCGGGCGAATGATCAAATTACATGAACAAGAGGATGATCGGAGAATGTACCGACGGAGTGAGCTAAACAAAAAATAATTTCTGAGTAGCAACGACAACTCTAGCTCACCAATGCCTACTTCCAGAAAATACTTTTTACAGCATCATACTTCCATATTTACCATGATTAAGTGACCGATCAAGTGATTTGAGCGGCATGATTAGCTGCATAACAAACAAAGCAGTCCATAATTAGATGAGAATATATCATGAGTTGCTAGTAGACCACAGTTGCAACCGTTTCATCGTGTCAATGGCAGAGAAACAATAATCACATACAAAGTACCATAAAAATATATACACAACAGTAAGAGATTGCAGCCATTCTAATATTCTATCCATTGTCTAACCTTACGCCCCGTCTATTCAAATATGGATACGTGACTTGTATTCAGATAAACTGACTAACTGAGTATATTGTTAAGTTAGTAGGTGATGTAGCTTAGTCACAGATAATGTGGTGCAAGATGAGACACGCGAGGGAATAGAGAACTTCCAGCGATTCTGCCAAGTAGCAGCACCGAGTGCATCAACACAAGTAAAGAATTGTACATCAGACAGGATTTTATGCAAGAGTATGCTCCTCAAAACATCCAGAAACCAAATATGAAGAAAAAGCTGTGTACATCAGTATATCAAGATGCGGATTTGAAAAAAGTTACTGGTCGGTCTACTCCAAACTCCACGACGAACCCAACACTTAAAAGAGTTATGGTGATACTTCAAAAAATAATAATAAGATAATTTCATACTCCGTATAACATAAGTAAGGTCTACATGATTTAAGATTTAAAGCAAATAACCTTCCAGAGTAAGTGGAGAAAAAACTTTATGAAAGATCATCATTTAGAATAACTCTAATTAACAATTTAACGTATAAAATTCAATATTTGTCAAAAAAAAGAACTGCAACAGTTCACTGAATTACTCTATAATGTGCCAGACAAAATCTTCAGTCTCAACTCTCAAGTTAATCAAGCCACAGGTACAGATATCTTACTCTTCCTGAATCATGACTATGTTAAGCGCTCCTTCAACTATGATAAAGTACATATCAAGAATTAATGGTGGTGTGTTTGGTTCTGTGTTGGGTTTCTATTTGCCGTACATGATCAGCTAACTGGTGTTTTATGGGACGTCATGGAAGTTATTTCCCTTCTGCTGGTTTCTTTATAGGGCCTGTGAGCCTTAGCAGCCCTTTTGTGCCCTTTGGCTTCTGAGCATGTTTTTTAGGGTTGCTGCTACTTCTAGCCTCTAGCAACCATGTGTTTCTAATGATCTTGACTATATCTTTTGTAAGCTGTCYTCAGCCTTGTATTGTATCCTTCCTGTGGATTTACGCCTTTAAGTTAATGTAATGAAGTTTTCTTTTCCGTGTTAAAAAGAAAAGGAAAGGAAAACTATAAACATAAACAAAAGACTCTCTGGAGAAAGGACAAACATCAAATGAATTATCAGAGAGCCCTTTTCCGATGAATTAATGAGTTGATCTCATCATTATGTACTAGGAGAGGAGCAGGATTTAATGAAAAACAGAGCATGCTTGAGATAATAACAGAAAAGGTATCACCTCTGTGAGCAATACAAAATCCGGAGCATAAGATGCCCGGTGCACAAGTGCGTCCCCGCGAAGCGAGGGTTCTGGGAAGGGTCCCACCACAATGGTGTATAGGGGGCAAGCCTTCCCTTGTAATATTTACAAGAGGCTCCTCCCAGGACTCGACCCCGTGACCTTGTTCACCCCTCCCTGTCAATCTCTTAAGTCTTAACTATTAAGCCACTCTTTTCCACCCAGAGCAAAGAACAAACAGCAAAGATGCCAGTTCATCATTTTCATCCAGCTTCCGACTTATTAAGCTTGTCACTTTGTCTTCATTCTACAAATTGACTGTGTGTGCGCATGCAGGGTCATAGTAAGGTTTATTTGTATAAAATGGGGTTACCAATTCTATAACTACTCTGTAGTTGCTACTTAATATTTGTGAGGTATAGGAGCAAAGGAGCAAAACCATGCAAGGTTGAATTTTTTCAAGAGCAACAATGACAAATTATTACGAGGAGAAAGGATGAATACATAACATTGTATATACTTTAGTTACATCAGCTTTTCATATTTCTATATACCTTTCCAGTTTCATCACCCGAACTTTTTCTCTAGTCAACCTCAAACATTCTCTGAATTCTTCCTATGTTCAATTTAATATTTCACGTTTCCTTGGTCATTAATATTTAAATTCTAACATCATTAGATTCGTCTGACCCCAAGTGTGAAAAAACATTTCTTTTCTAAAATATCAAGACACAATTCTTTATCCAATACTAACTTATTAATGTTGTAACTTATGTAAGAAAGAGTACTGAAGAAAGTGAAATGACAGGATTTTGGTCACTAATGTACTTATTTATATGGTAAGTGCTGTGGAAAAGTGGTGATATAAATATGCAAATGACCAAAGAAAAACCATCGGGGTCATCACTCTTCATGGTCCCTAGCTCCTATGTACAGCATCCAAATGTAACTTCAAAGAGTAATTACAATATGCATGTTTCAATCAACATGACCGATAAGTACCTCATATTTGCATCTTGACGGGTAAGCGTATGCACAGAACAGGTGTTAGGGTAAGGGAGCCCAACACTGTGGTCATATCAAGTTAGACTAACCACTTATCAAATCCGGAAAGACATTTATCATGAGAATCTGTTTATACTTTCTACTACATAAGTCTATGACCCACTGACGAATTTTAAGATCCTAGCCTATATCATTATACGAAGTATATTGATTGGATCGGATCAACCAAGTCAACACATTACTAGAAGCTAAATCCTTACAGCAATTAAACCATCTTTGCATATCATTTCATGCTATCAGTATAATATAAACGGCACTCCAAGATAATATTGTCTAATGTCAACATTCACATTTTATAAGTCCYGCATATRCTTCTCAAAGGGACTCAAACCACCAACTCKGCAGTCYCACATAAACAACATTTTARAAGTCCAGCAAATTATTACATATAACAGAACAAAGGTGCAGATTTCATATAACAAATGCTGGCTAACAATCAATRAAATGGCTAGGTCAGACACATCTGGTGGCAGCATCAGCTAAAGTAACCGGGAACTAAATTAAAACTCACTTCAATGCAACAAATATTATGGTGCAAATTTCAGCTAGAAAAGTTTGCCTCATAAAATTACTAGTAGGAAAACGCCTCATAAAAGTACAAGTATGAAAACATAATACTCCATAATTAGTTTTCCTATTATGYCCAACTTATGGAGCTAAAGAGCCTTTGACTCAAAGAAATTTATACATCAAGTCATTTCACTCTTCAAGAAGAGTAACATATATACTTCGTACCAAATGTTTCAATACAAACAGACCAAAACTCTGTATGTAACCAGATAATAATTCCCTCGTTAAAATAATCGTAAATTTTTTATATCAAAGATGTGTATAAGAGACAGACATATATACTTCGTACCAAATGTTTCAATACAAACAGACCAAAACTCTGTATGTAACCAGATAATAATTCCCTCGTTAAAATAATCGTAAATTTTTTATATCAAACACGCATAATCCTAGCATAACCCTGACAAGAATCAATAGCATAAGATGGTAACAAAAGAAAAGGAGGCAGACATATCACCTTTTTCTCGGGGCACTGCCAGAGGAACAACCAAATGCCACATTTGTTGTGCCACAACCATTACAGCCTTGACCATTTAAGGCTACACCTTCCGCGGCTTTTCCATTGACGGTGGGATGGAAACAATAAATCGGATTATCACATGGAGCATRGCAAGGAACCATATAAGAACTAACTAAGTTAGTGTTGGCCATGTTCTGATACATATCCCCACTCTTTACTGGTCTTTGATAAGGAAAAGAGCCAATCTCCCCTTCAATTCTCCCCCTTATGTCGACGAGCAGACATTTAAGTCTTGCAACCTCAGCCTCTAACGCGGCCTGACCCTGTAACCTCTTCAACAATTGCTGGTTTATGGTCCTCAATTTCACAACCTCATCCTCCAACGAGGCTGTTTGTGCTTTCTTCTTCTGACGATACTTGCGAACAGCTTCTCTATTGCCCCCTCGCTCCCTTCCTCGTTTCGTTGATTTCTGTTCCTCGGATTCAGCATAATCATCATTGTTGCCGCTCTTCTCTTCAGTAGGAGGAGGCAGGATTTTAGTATGGACATGAAAACAGGTATGCGTGTGCGACAAATCAGGTCCCGGGGGATTACAAGTGTGGGTATGAGTACAAGCATGAGTATCCTTCAATAATTCATCAAAGAAACTATCCAGTGAACCACAACTCGGAACCTCGCCAATGTTTGCACTTGAAAGCAGCTCTTGGTTGGAAAATTCAAGCTCTCCATCATCCAACAACGGAATTCGATTGCTATTACTGCTGTTATTGTTATTGTTGTCTCCCATTACAACAAGTTACGAAATTCCACCCTAGAAAAAAAGCATAAATTGGGTAAAAAAATCAAAACGAAATCGAAATTCACCAATTATCCGAATTCCTTAATCAATTAACCAAAGCAAGAAGCATTTCTCATAAGCAAATCATCAACATCACCAAAACCAGTCTCAAAACCCTAGAACAGAATATCTCCGAATACTAGAATAAATCGTTCAATAATCGCAAATCCAACCACAGCACAGCAGAATAATCCTATTGTGACATTGAATTACACTCAAAAATAATAACATTATCAAAAACTATTCCGAATTGACGTGCAAAAATAGCTAACCCTAGAACAGAGTACATTCAACCGAATTTTACAGAAAACTTAGAAAACAGAATTTCATAAACAAACAAAAAAAATAACAAGAAAAGAAGGAGATATGATTACCGAAGTTACAAGAATGAAGAACACTGATCAATCGAAGGTAAAAGCTGGCAAAATTGTGATGGCGAGAAACAAAATTTGAAAAGTGAAAAATGCAGCAAACCTCGCTCACACACTTACAGTCAAATTTAGTCAGCTTAAAAGAAGAGGGGGTCAAGTGTCAAGTGTCAACCACACCACATTTAAATTTTTTTCATAGGAGTGATCTTCAATAGCTCGGCCCATAAGCCCGTTCCTACTTGGCCCTAAAAGCGTAAATTCTTACGTGATTTCAGGTTCATATTTTTCATTATGGTCTATGCTCATGGAGAAATGTTTATATCTAAAATAAAAATATTCATTTTCAAATGTAATTGTCGATTTTCAAATGTTCATTTTCAAATAAAATGTTTACATTTGAAATGTAAAATGTTCATGGGATCATGTTGTTTATTATGATCTCGGGTCCATAGTAGACCAATTGTTATAAAAGTGAAAGCAAGGGCAATCAAAATATGCATTTTAATTGAAAGCTCGAACTCAGTTCGTAAAAACTCAAATTTACCGACAAAAACCTGCAGTTTCTTTATAGGGTTGGACATGATTTTTTATGTACAAATCCGATCCGAACTACAAAGTACTCATTTGATTACATTTATTTTACATGTGCCAATAAAACACTCTAATGTGAGTATGTGACAATTACTTCCAAGTTCCAGCCAAGTCATTTTAATCTCCATGTAACTCATTTGAACCTTCCATTGTTGGGGCCCGTATCACCCACATTGTTGGACCGCACCACATTAGTATGATATTGTCCGCTTTGGACCTAGCTCGCACGGATTTGTTTTTGGTCACCTTCCCAAAAGGCCTCGTACTAATTGGAGTGTGCACTCACTTATAAGGAACTCAACTCTTCCTTATTCTTTCATGTGGGACTTGGATTGTCCATCTCAACAATCCTCCCCTCAAGCCAAGGACCACATAACTCATGATTTCCCATTCAGCGAAACACCATCTTGCACCGCCGTCATCACCACGTACGGGACACACCGCCTGAACCACCATTAGGAGGACTTTCGACGCAAGGCTACAAACACCATAGCATAGATCATCCATCTTATACCGCTGCTACCACCACAGGACACGCCACATGACCACCACAATATCATGTGGACTTTCGATACAAGGTACCAAAGATCTTTACTTAGCTCGCAAGGGGTCAAATTGAGGGTCTCCCATGCATCACTACAGAAGACTTGTACTCACGCCATCGAGCCACACCACTCGATCTACACCCGCGTGCTCCACACCAAGTCTTCGTATCAATCTAGGAATTACAAAGCTGATATTCTCATGCTCAACAAACAATAATATACACTTAATAGCAATGCAACTATATGTTAACAAGCCTTTTTTTCTCTAAGTCACTTGTCCGAGATAGAGAGAATACCACTATTTGTCCAGATCTCGATGCTATCATACAATTTCGTTCGAAAGAGATATCGAGTACCGAAATCGAGACTCAAACAATGATCAAACAAGCAGCTAACACGAACACAAATGCCACAT
>SNQN01000375.1:0-20498 GCA_008642245.1 Bassia scoparia | reverse complement strand
CCACATAGAACAACTTAAGAGATACTAAAAGATTTTCCATTACAATTTGTACAATATATGCACTATATATAATAACTACGAGCTCTTCGCCTTCTTCGTTTTAAAGAGCTAAGCACAAACAGATACCTTGAARTTGGAAACTAGAACTATCTTCCAAKCATCATTAGAGTAGTAGGTACTAATTAACCAGCAAAACGTACCATTTACCATCACTTTTTTCTTCATCTACAATTACTTTCCTATAGTTCCATAACAGAAGATACTTGGATATGTTACCCATTTCGGACTACTATATATACTCCGGTGCTTCCCGTTTATATCAATCAGGTCATTGTCGTCGCTTGCCCTCCACTGGCTGTGAACCAAGGGTGTCCTACACAGCACATAAACCATCAGAAATGTATCTGTTTTAGGGCATCAAAGCTAATATAGMACAGTATATCATATAATAATTGTGCAATTGTGCCAGTGCTATAAATGAATATAAGTACACATTATGAATTTATAAGTTTGTTGATAATAGGAGCTCCAAACAAAGAAATAAATAATCACTCATCAAACAAGAGTAGAAAATTGGAGACTCGACGTGCAATGTACCTTAAGAGAGTGAGTTTTAGATGAACACCTAAACTAGCTAGAACAGAGTATTAKGCACAGTTACATGTTTAATCGTCKATACATCATACTCATATATAAGAAGGTTCAATTTCAATACGAAATGCAACACATAGTAGCGTAGCATCTAAGAGGCCAGAGATGCGCATTCTCATCCCGTTTCAATTGATTTACAACGAACGCAGTTTGGCACCACGAGTACTTCCTAGCTAGTTCCACATTAACTAAGACTAAGAAATACTAATTGTAAATTTGGAACTGATCCAATGTAATGATGCATTATAAGATATTGCACTATAGATTCACCACACAGTTGAACTGTTATTAAACACATGTAAATCCATGTAATAGTACTAGCATCATACTGAGCATTGAAAATTCCATAACTAAACTTAGGTCAATTCATATTAAATTAAATAAGACAAGACACATGGTTGTTAACATTTATCTCATTAATTACAAAACTAATTCTAATTAAGCTTGTGGTTCATTAATCAATGGTCCTCAAAACTAGCCGGTGTAAATTCATCTTTGTTAATGACTTATTAGGGATCAGAGTAGCCAACGGACATGTACATCTACCGTAGTTGGGTAGTGTTCCGTACGTACTATCACTACACCATACAGTTTTTTTTGTAGGAACTTTTGAAAACAAAGTTTAGACCATATAGTTTACAATCCAACATACAATAGTGAGAAGAAGAATATCAATAATTCAATAGTATTACTCACAAATTCACAAAGTCCATTGTTTAATTTGCATAAAAAGACAACAATTTCATAACAAGTTCAAAAGTGCTGATGCAACTATTATATTCATGACGAGGAAGACTAGGTCAAAACAGAGGACATAAATTCTTCATCTGATCTACACCATCTTTAATATTTCCAGAATTTATTTACTTTCAACCAGAAACCCAGATGATAAACCAGAAAACACCATTGAATTAAATAACAGAAAAGAAAAGGGTTATAAAATTCCATTCAATTATCCGAACAAATTAATCCCCAAAATCAAAACCCAGTAATGATTTGATTGATTGAGCAATTGAGAAAAACGCATGCAATCCAAGATCAATCACCTCATATCTCCCAAAATCGATCAAATAAACAGAAAAAGCGAAATAAATCAAAAATTAGTCAGAAAAAGAGCCATGCAAAAGAAATAAAGAAACTATGAGAGACGTTGTTGAGCAGTGAAGATCTTCTGAAACATCCTTACAATCATCCTCCTGAGAAGATCCTTAACAGAAGGCAGAATTACGAGAAACCCACGACGGGAAACCTCAGATTCGCCCTGAAAGCCTTCTCGAAAACCTCCTCAACAGTCTTCCCGTAAAACGGCGAAACCCAGCGATAGATTGTGAAACGACAGCGCGCTCCACACGTCGACCTTCCGTCGTAAGCCTCGTTCTCTAGAACTCGGTGCCACGTAGTGTCGGGGTCCGACGACGTCAGTCATGGTAAGAGAGGCGCATTGTCGTCGTTTTTGTTGGGAGGAAGGCGCAGGAGCCGAAGGCAGAGGAGGAGCGGCGTGTGATAGGGTCGAAGAGGATGTTGTCGGCTGACGTCGCGGTGGCGACGCCGTTTTGGTGGCAGTGAGGAGTGCGAGGAGGAGGGAGTGGAGGATGGGCGGCGTCGGGCTCGGGGCCCGGAGGGCGTGGAGGGAGGGTGGGGAAGGGTCGAGGATGAGGTGGAGGGGGAGGGGGTGTCGTAGGTGGAGTGGAGGCGGATGACGTGGCACGGCGTGAGGAGGATGACGGTGGGTGGGGGAGGAGAGAGAGTGCTTGGGCTCGTGTTCGGAGACTGGGAGTCGATGGGTCGTCGAGAGGAGGTATTTTCGATGGACTTGACGGCGAACAGCTGGTGGGTTTTGCGGGACTGTCACGCGCGAAACGACGCCGAATCGGCCGCGGTCGATTTCGTCCAGAATCTCGTAGTCGTTGCTCAGCTTATTGTTAATGGAAGTGAACAAGTGAGTGAGTGAGTGAGTGAGTGAGTTACAGTAGATGAAAGAATGAATAGAGTGTGGTTTATGAATATGTTGAATGAAGAGGGGAATATTCGAGGTGTATGATATATGTAGATTAGTAGTAGTAATAGTAAAATGATCGAGGTGGAGGTGGCAGTGAGTTTTCATCAACGGTGGGTACGATCTACTGGAGAGATATCGTAACTGTATTTTTGGAAATTCAATATGTCGTGATCAACGGTTAACTGAACGCTAGTAATAGCGGTTGAGTGTCCTTTTTGGTGTAAAATGTGGAGTATACGATGAGTGCATGGTTTATGTGTCATATACTCGTATATCTACTACATATAGTAATCGATCATAACCAATTCAATTCACGGTTCGCTTTCACTTTGATGAAATAGTTGTTTTAATTTACGGACTACTAAGTATTTACATGCTATTATGCTAGTGATGCTACTCCTAAGTCTAAGTGGAGTATGTTTGTAGGGGGTTGGGGTTTTTATCATACGAATTAACAAAGTATAAGAAGGTGAATGTTTGCGGTTTTAAAACAAGATTAATTTAATCACGGGTAGAGGTTAATAGAACATCTGTTATCATTTCATAAACATCGATTGAGGTTAATAAACAACTCTAGAAACTTTAAATAAGATTGAATTTAATCCGCCTCCGGGTATTTGTACAAACGAGTAAAAACTCCAAAATTATTATCTGCTTTTGAATGATTTCCTGTGTAGTACAATATAGTTCATCAGAAGATGATGAAATCACAGTTCGAAATTTCTAAACATGTCAAAACTCAAGAACCGAAAACTTTGGAGAGGAGACCGGCGACACAGGGACTAGACAGGAGCTACTAATGATGTAACCGTGTCCGAGTTGCCGAGTAGATTGCATGGAGTTTGATAGAAGAGGCAAAACCGAGAAGGAGAAGGCAGCATATAATGTCTCACTCGTAATGTGGTTGTGGTCCATCAGAAGAGCTCATAGACTATTTTTTGAGTTTATTACAATAATTACGTGCAAATCTCATCAAAGTATAAAAGCAGCAGCAATTCGCAAAAACATAATGAAGCAAGTAGTAAGAAGCTTATAATTGCTGAAAGTGATAACTCTCATCATCAACCACAATTTACAAAACGAAGTTTCTCTTGCTTGGATTAGCACATCAAATCAGAACAAAAACCTTAGCTATCGAGACAAAGAACTAACATCATATATATCCCTGAAAGTTTCGCGAAATTTGTCAGCTACATGATGCTTATAGACAGGAAGACCAAATGTTTAGCAATGCACTCAATTCATCTGTATTGGAGTAAGATTTATAACGATTCATCAATACAAGTAACTGCTATCGTAACTAGTGAGAATATGTTGTCTTCAGACATCAGTAGCAAAACAACAAGTCAAACAACTCCGTATACATGTAACTGCTATCGTAACTATGCGTTCAGAAATCAGTAGCAAAACAACGAGCCAAACAACTCCGCAGTACAAGTACTCTTAAGGATGAAATCAAACTTAGCTGATCGTATTAATCTCAGGCAACCAGTCAGGGACACAAGGCTACTCACCGACAGTAACACACCAATTTGGATGCTGAACCCTGACAAATTCTCCTGAACATGATGCCTTTATTGACAGAAAAGAAAATCGATTAACTGATATCATCTCAGAAGTACAAGATAACTAATTATCGAAACAGTGTTCCAAGACTAGCTAATCACCATCAGATGATTTGTGTTAGAAGATGAATCAACAACCATGTAATTTAGCATAACACAATCAAAGTCTCAAAGGAGAGAACAGTGAATTTGTGATTATAATATATAAGGGAATCCCTTTGGTAGGCACCAATTTTCGCAAAAATCCTTTGGTCGACCAGTTTTTTTTTTAAATCCTTTGATAGGCACGATTTTTTATAGGTGTTTCAACCGTGAGTAAATAAGGAATATTTGAGGAGCAGCGGTTGGCTGGGCGTGTAGTTTCGTAGGGCGACAGTTGATTGTGGTGGTGGAAGAGTAGTGTAGTGGGGTGGGGTGGAAGCTTACCGAATATTCCTGATTTTATTATGGTTGGAACACCCTACAAAAACTCGTGCCTATAAAAAGGATTAAAAAAAATTCGTGCCTACCAAAAGGATATTTGCGAAACTAATGCCTACCAAAGGGAATTTCCCAATATATAATGGGCCGACGGAAATGTCTAGTAGATGTAGATTCACACCAAACTTTTTTCTTAGAAACTATTTAGACAAAGAGACAAAATCCACAATCAAGCATTAATAGACAAATTATTATACAAGTAGTAGAAGAAATGCTTTTCATTGATGGAATCCATTATATCCAAAGCAAAATAGTAGTCTTAGTAGCTTGATTACGGCAAAGGCCAACTTGTAATCATGGATTTAAACTTAATATCTTCTAAACATGGTTGATCATTTACGTTAAACGATCATTAAGGCATTATCAAGTTAGTTGCCTGAACTTTCTTACTGCTATACTACTAGTTACTCATCATATGGTGAGTTTTAAATTTGTATAGTATACAAAATATCTGTACGATAAAAACCAGACCACAATAAAAAAGAAACTCAACGCGAGCATGCCTCTCCTGCAACTTTAGTGTAACAATCTATCCTACATGCTCAAATTTCAAACAAGAGAAGAGTAATGTTGCAGAGGATTAGTGCAGTATACTAAAGGTCAAGCAAGATCTCCAGCAAACAGAAAATTATGCGTCAGGCACTTTGGCTACACCTTAATTATCGATCTAATCGGTGACCCCATGTTTATATGTCCAACTTGTCCATGCTTCTTGTATAAAGCGTAAAATAGTTCCCCAACTTTCTAGATCTTGTGTGATTAAAGAATCATCGGTAAAAACCATCCAAGTAAACAGCAAGCAGAGAGCAATGTGTCCAATGTAAGCTCAGAATAAGAAGGAAAAAAAACCAGGTCCTAAATTTATGGGACTAAGACTCACATATGACCACCAAGCTATGTAATAAGCATAGACCATAGACAGCAATTGGCATTATCAAAAGCAATCGATAGTAAACACACAAAGGCTAACTTATTAAGCCATATTAATCTTCAGGAAGCATTTTGTCCAATTTGGTTGTAGAAACGGCAAACAGCCATTTGGATCAGGTTCGATACTTCGTTCAGGAAATGGGTTATTCAGTTTGGTTAAGCAGTTCTACACTTCTACTGCACATCAGTCCATTGTCAATGCATATATATGTCAATAAACCCAAACAAGGACATATCAAAAATTATAATCCGGTACAATTATATAGAATTCCTTCTGTATTTAATTAACGAAAATTCCAAACTAGCACAACGCAAGGAAATGTCGTTGAACTTCAAGTGTGCAATAGTGAGATAAGACATTTAGAAAGCTCGTTTAGATCATGAATTAACATCTCCTGCTAGGCTGCTACCTATAAACTTATAAAGCTATTAAAGTCAGATTTGCTTTTATAGAACATTAAATCCGAGGAAGCGAGGATATAGTAGAACAATTCCACAGATTCCCCTTACACAAGTTAATTTTGTAAAACTAAACAATACGTACATAAACAGAAATAAATAGATCACAAGAATATACATATTTCTAATGTTAAGCCATGGTGATAAATAACATGAGCTGAATGAGAAGAAAGTTGGTTATGTTTGAAATGATACACCAGGTTAACTTCAATAAAAGCCACACATAGCTCATTTACTTCATATTCATGTAGAAAGGAAACATTATAACTGACCATTTTGAGTCGAACCTTGTCACTTCATTTTCTTTGTGTATGATACTCTTACGCCAAAGTCAGAACAAGCTGTTCTCAGAGGACAACATTGCTGTTCTTGAAGCTTTCTTTTCTTCCAGAGAGAATATTTATTCTGAAACTAAATTAGAAACCTTCCTGAGTTGAAAGTCCTTGAAACCTAATCCTCTTCTACATGTTCTTTCCAGGGTTGCTTCACTTCAGATGATTCACATTCTAACAATTCCTTGCCTTTGGAAGATGCAGAACAAGCATGTGGGACACAGAATGAAAAACTGCTTGTTGCCTGTTTCTTAGCAGATGAAGAATCGGCTGTGGAACACATGTCTTCTTCATGGACACTTAATGCTTCAGCATTGTCATTGCAAGCATTCAAACCAGGTTCTCCATCTTCTACAAAGCCTCTTGGTCTCTTCCCATTTGGCAAATTATTATTGCCTTTATTTTGCATAGAGGGAACTAGTTGATCTCTGGATGACATAGTAACACTAGGCTTTTCATTCAACACAACAATTGGAATAGTTGAATCCCTAACAGTTTCAGAGTTATCAACTACAACTTCATCGGTGCCATTTGTTTCTGCAGCTCCTGCCTTTCCTTGCATGAAACAAACAGCCTCAATCAAGTTTTCTCTAGCTTTATCTATATCAATGATTGGTTTTGGATAATTGAATCCCAGATCCACTCCTGCAGATTTAAGAACAGAAGCAGGTGCATCCCAGGGATGATGAATCCATTCYGTCGGCATTCTTGCTAGTTCCGGCAGCCACTGCCGAATATATTCCCCTTCTGGATCATATTTAGAACCTTGAAGCTGGTATACAGAAAAACAAAAGCAAAGAAGAAGAATAAATTATCACYGAWTGAAAGCTAATGAATACAAAATCCAAAAGGTGGTGGCAAAAGAAAGTTTGATACTCTGTGAAAAGGAGGAAAAGAAAGTTAAGGATGAAAATAACAAATGTATGAACAGAAAAGGGAAACAGGAGAGTATAATTGATATGTAGTACAAATGTATCACCGAACAACTGCCTAAGAAGTAAGAAGTAATAGAACACAACAGAAATATTGCGGAAAACATCACGTGAGAGAGGCGGGAAGCGGCAAAACAACTCATAACTAGCTTATAAAATTATCTGGAACAGAAACAAAAACAGGCCCAAGGATACAGAGTGAAAGACCAAAAACACACACAGCATTATTTTAAGGATGCATCTTTTAATTGATACTACGCACACAAATCACGATACATAAGGATTTACCAACACAATGGAACTCTCTAAGAGAAATTTTATAAGATAGATGAAGTAACCAATGTACCTCTGGATCATCCAGACGATGAAGATCATGACCATCTGGCAAACTCCCAGAAATATACTGCCAACCTAGGATTCGCCTCCAAATCTGCATCCAAAGGGTATCCCAAAAGTATTTCATTCCCATCTCCAAGGAAGCAGCAAAAACTTCACACAAAAGCTCGAAACTATCACTCTCATCCTGTTGTGAGTCCAGCCAGTAGCCCATATTCTCTCATTCCTGCATCAACCAACGATACCCATTTGACCCTGTCTCCAAGCCTTGAAGTACGCCTGATCAGGATTCCAAGGGAAATATTTCAAGTTGCTTAATAAGGACCTTTCATGGTGAAAGGGAAGTTAAAACAAAGGTATCGAGAATATTCTCGGAATCCAATGGCCCTAAGGAACATATCACACTTTCCAACCACAAATGTTCTCTTCATTTGCCCACACCATCTGCTTCATTTGCACAGAATGAAAAACTTCCTCACACTTAACTCACCAAATGAAGATATGGGGACAACAGTGATGTAGAATTCCCTGAAACTTTTACCCTGTTATTTGAGTACTTGAGCAGATGCTGCTCAACAAACTCCGCGAGTGTTTATTAGCATTGGTCCAACCAGGGGACCAAGCTCGTCTTAATAAAGCATTACTTGATTTTTTGATTCATTCTCAAGACCCAATTCCTCAATTGAAAACTTTTGATGGCTCCTGTCAGACAATACAACAGGTACTGGTGAATAACTTTTGTTGATAGTACCTAGTCTCTCCCTCCCAAATCTATGCAACGTTTCATCAAAAAAACTCATAAAAGTGGGCCCATGTTGCAAAGATTTGGGACGGAAGGAGCATCTTCTTAGTTCCAACTTGATACAACATATGCACGTCCTGTAGCTGGCACAAGGCGCATGGTGTAGGAAGTGAAGTGGGCCTAGTTGCATCTTCAGCACTTATCCCAGAAAGGAGCAAAGGTTGTAAAAGCATGTCCATTACCGTCATATACCTCCCATGGTTCATATAATAGATCACCATTGTAGCTGTGACAGCAATGTTGAACTCTCCAAGTTTTTGCTTAATGTTATGATCCCGAACAAGCGAAACAGGATCTGCAAGATAAAAATTAAATTTCATGAGTAACATTATAGACAATGCTTCAAAAAACTGTGCATTATAAGATGGCAGGATCAGACAGAGTCCTCATAAAATCAATAAGGAATGTTAGTATGTGTCTTCTACTTTCAAATTTGAGCCTGATATATTCATTAAAAAGCACAATCCAATATTCTCTATTGACTTCAAAAGTAGATTCCATCATATCCCCTCTATCTCTACTATAACATGACTGATCTTCTATATCCTACTCTAACGCACTGAGAAGCTTGATAAGAAGATCACAACGCACGAGATAAATCTCAGATAGCCTATATCATGCCTTCCATGTGTTAAGCTAAGCTTGTATTCAAGAAATCTGCTCGAATAATAGTACCACTTCATCAATCATAAGTTCACCATAGTCTAAATACCCTGAAGCATTCTCTTATAGTAATCTGTCATCTTCTATGTTTCTTGTTAATTTTCCCCTCAGCTGAAGATACAGTATATGTTAATAACATATTGATTAACCTGCACTGCACACAGTAGCAAAGTAGTGGAACAAGCAGAAATCGTGAGCAAGAATCAAAACCACCGTAAAGACGATTAACACTACATTAGTTGCACCGGTGTCGTTATTGCATGCAACATAGCATCAAGAGTACTCAGCCTAATTAACACAATTTTCAGCACCAAGTGACCTCAGTGACTGATCTAGATGGATAAGAGATTCCTTCACCCACCACCTAGATACTCGACCGGGTAATTGCCCTTCCTCCTTAGGGCACCATATGTACATGGAATCACACTTCCATCCTGGCTGCCGCCGCCAAAGCCGGATTGTCTTCATCCTTAAATTCTTTCTAAACCAAACTATAGTCTTAGTGTTGCTTTCCATATCTAATGCTAGATCACTGATTTACACACCAGTTTCTTTGATCATCAGTAAACAACAACCTCTCAATAGCTCCTCCTTTGTTTGGTTGGAGATATCTCAATCAACCCTAATATGTCAAAAATCAGAAAAAAGATGCAACATGTAAGATAATTATACAACCAAATGAAGAAAAAAAAAATCAAGCAATACAGAACAAATTAGAAATTAAAGCAAATTTGTTTCTTGATCAAAAATTAACATTTTCACACCTCTTGAGAACAAATTCCACAATCCACACAACAGCAAACACATGACGGCAATCAAATCAATTTGACAACTAAAAAAACTCAAAAAATGCAAAAGAAACGAACTTTTGTCTTCCTAAATCACAACTGAAAAAACATTCAAAATCATGTAATGCCAAATCATGAATTACCATCATAAATACCCATCAATTCAATCACTCAATACAAACAAAATGACAAACCCATCAATTAAAAATGCAAATTTTCTGAAACCCATAACAGCAAAAGGATAATAAGCACACACAAAAAGTTCATACTCAATAAAAAACAAATAAAAGACAAACCTTTATTGGAATAACAGCTTCAGCAATGAGCAATCAGCAATCAGCAACCTGAAGAAGCAGAAGAAGAGAGAGAGTAATAAAATGAAAACAAAAGAAGAAAGCAGAGATCTACTCCAGTATCTTTGTGAAATGAGTAGAGACAAAAGTCATACCCAAATAGGAAAAATGATGAATTTCTTTATTTATTGGAATTAAAGTAGTAATAAAATAAAGGTGATAATAATAATTTAATGAGAAGAAAAATACAGGTAATGATGTATTATGGGGTAAGAAGGTGCCATAATTTCATGCATGTGAACAGTTATCCTTTACTCTGTTTTTTTTTTTATAGCTTATCCACTTCTGACCAGTCACCGCTGTATTTATGTGATTATGTCTCTATTTTATGCCACTTTCTTTGGTCCTGCAAAAAGAATTTTCAGCTTAATATACTACAAATATTATTACTCTATCACTTTAATTCACTACCACTTTTTTTTTTTTTTTTGGCCAAAAAGCCATATGTGCGGGGATGAGAATCGATCTCATGATTTATTGAAATCGAGAGAAAAACGACTATTAATTACGGAGTATTATTCTAGTAGTATGAAGCGCATTCAAAATCCTATAGTCTTAAGGTTTKTAAATTTTTTTATGTTTTTATATGTTACACGGAGTATGATAATTTGAGTTAAAATATGAAGTGGGTATTAAACTTTCAACAAATTAAGGAAGTGGGTACCCAACTTATATTGTTAATCAAGTGGGTATCATAGTTAAACCTATGGTTTTGGGTAGTTTCATGATTTTTTTTTTTTATATATAATTCAAAGTTAACCATAGGTTTCGATACCCACTTGATTAACAATGTAAATTGGGTAGACACTTCGTTAATTTATTGAAAGTTTAGTGCCCACTTCATATCTTAACTCATGATAATTGTAAGATTTGTAACAAGCTAATCTTAACAATTATAGAGTTGAAATAGACTATATAAAAAAAGACAAGTAAATGTCTTATCTTAACAATTGAAAACAATTCCTTTTGTTTTAAGTTCCTCAACCTTGGAATCAACAAAAACATTTGACAATTTTGGAATTCTGACTTTGGGAATCAATGGACTATTCTTTGCAGTTTTGCACCAAGTGATATGATATGTGCATTGGATCGGATGACAAAGATATGTTGGAAGTAGTTTGTTTATGTATGTAAGATTGCCCTGCTTCTGGACAGGTAATTTATGGATCGTGCATTAACGGGCCGAAAAATGTCTAATGAATGCGAAAAGGAACAAGTACAAACATTACTTCGTAATTGATTGAACAAGTTTGGAACAAGTTCAAGTATCAATCAACAAGTTCCACCATGTAACTGTCAAGCAAAGGCAAAGGGTACGATTATTATCAAGTTGCCAGTTGCCAATTTTTGTTTCTCTATTTCAGTTCTTCGAAGCTCGAGTTTTTGATCGACTGCTTGTACTAATTGCAAATTTCTGCCTTATAACTCGTATTCTTTACGAGTACCATGTAACTGTCAAGCAAAGCAAGATCAACAAGGTATCCATCGACAAGTTCTACCATGTAACTGTCAAGGCAAAGGCAAAGGGTAGACGATCACACATGCCATACAAAAATTCTGAATGGAGCGTAACAGAGATAATAGCATACAGATATGTTTGTGTAGAGAGTAAACTAAGATATACAACATTCATTGGACTGTGAGGAAGCGTCATGGTAACAAGCTAGGAAACAAACCCTTGAGCACAATCAACATAGATTTGATCAACTAATTGGCCTCCCCGTGAATTGCCAACAGCTGTTTTTGACCAAGGCAGCGCCAGTAAGCTAGCTCGATGCATCCATTTGTTTCACGGTACACTTTATGAGTTCACGTTACTATAGGAACAAGACATTGTTCTTTTTGAGCTAGAATCACTTAGCTCGGTCTTGAAGAGTCTCGAGATCCATCGGATGAATCAGTAGCCTGAATTTCATATGGATTCCTTCTAGCTCCCTTCTGAACTGTCCTTTGATGTAGCGTAGAGCATCTTGGAGCGAATGCGAGACACTGATGGAGACCTGGAGACAAGATAAAATGTTACAGCCACAAGTGATAGCAAGTGTGAGCAGTGCTCATGATTCATGATGACAATCATATTGGATTAACTAACGCGGAAAGTTAACTAGAGCCAATCGGCCAGAGGTAAGTTAGTCCATAAGATCAATCAGCTACAATGCTATAGTACATTCACACCTTTACTGATGTAAGTTTATAAATAATCAAGTTTGGTACACCAATAATTCAACAGATCGAATGCCAGCATGTAAATTGGATAGATGGCATACATAGCCCACAGAAGATCAGTGTGAAATTCATGAACTACATCAGAATTACGATTTTAGTTCTGATCAAGACGAATTAAGGATCTGATATCAACATGAAACATAAAGTCATTCCAAGGTAATTCCAATCTATAGCAAAGCTATGTTAAAAATGACATAATGTGGAGAAAAAGCATGTAACCGGACATTGTGATTAGGGGTGTGTGTTTGTGTAAGTGACTGATACTAACCATGCAATGAAGAAGATTTTGCTCTTTGGCAGTTCTCAGCTTCACAAAGTCATAATCATAGACAGCATAGCGCAGTCGTTCTCAGGCAGGGTTCAAGGAAATCATCATAACTTTCAGTTGGTCCTCGTCTTTTCAACTACTTCCTTCTTCTTCTCATCAATCTTGAACACCACATATCGGTGACTTCTTCCTCGCAGCTCTGAAATGTATTTTGCTGTGCTCCGACACACTATGCCGGATTGAGCATTCCTCTGCACACAAACACAAATCTAATGACTCATTCTTCATTATCTAGATAAGGCATCACAGACACCCTCTCAACTTTCATAGTGGTCACTGGTCAGTACAGATGTATGGGATCGCTCTAGAATGGTATAGTGAATGATATATAAAGCAACCAAGGATGGAATTCTGAGCCTTTCAAATGAGCAATTCAAGAACACTTTTGAACAACAACAACAACAACAACAACAACAAAGCCTTAATCCAAATGATTTGGGGTCGGCTAGAAAAGAACACTTTTGAACAACGGGACATTTAATACTCAAGTATTAGAGTAGCTTCAAGAAGATTTAAAAAACAACAAGTTGAAAGATATCAACCCAAAAGTTGTTAAATGTTGGCCTCCCTATATTGATGAAGAAAGAATCCTGGTGAGGAATCACAACTCATAAGGGATTGCAAATTGTAATCTTTTCTTTGATAATTAACCAGACATGATATCAAACCATCAAGCACACAGAACAAATACTCGAAACGATCTACTTCGAAATCATCTAATACATTGGACATTCGGCTTTCACTATATAATATATATCACTACATAACATGATTTGAAAACAAGATTCAATTTTTTTTAACTATGTACCTTAAAGCTTCTTCTGTAATTGGTAATTACTTCATTTCTTCCACACCTTTTCTCTTATACTCATATCACTTTGTCAATTGGTCCATTTTAAATCATGAATCTATGATCTACTCTAAATGACTTTTCCATGATCTTGATTTCAAAATAACTTCCTCCTAAATCAACAATCATTTCACAAATTCCTCACTTCAGTAATTAATCACACATACTCAGATATATATAATGGTTATAAATTTGTTGTGAATTTTTCAAACAATAACTTACATGTATCATAAATTCACAATCAAAACCCACATCAACAATTAGGCATGCATCAAAACAACTGCCAAATCCACTTTCAAACATTCACACAAAGATAACACCCAGAAAAGAATACAATTGTCAAAACAACAAGATCAGACTACCAAGTTTGATACTATGATCAAAGATTCAGAAAATACAACCTTGTTTCAAACAAAGGAGAAAGATTATCAAAGCATACACATGCATAGCATGATATAGCAACATACAAGTATATATAAAGTTTAAAACTTTAAAAAAATGAAATGGGTTAATGAAACATACCCTCTGAAGGCCATAGTTGCTTTGAATTGCAGCAAGATGAAGAAATTGTAATGCCACTACAAAAAATTCAAGAATTGAGAAGAGGATGAAATGGAATTTTAAGAGGAATAAAGTAGAATAGAATATTGCTTTATGAAATTGGGTGGCAAGAATTTGATTGGAAAAAAACAAAGGAGAATATGATTCTCAGAGATGGGATTGTCAGAAATGATAATGATGATGAATTTGATGATGGTGGGATTCTGTTTGAGTTTGAGGGTCTTTGTTTTGGTGTCAAGTGTACGTTATTTTAGAGTTGGTTTGGTTATAACTTTGTGATTCAAACTTTGAAAGGTGGTGAGAAACTAATTGATGATGATCAAGACCTTTTGCTTTCTTGATTGCTATCTAACACTACTCCATATTGTTCTTTGGTGAGAGCGATGATAACTCATATGATTAAAGTTTTTTTGTCGATTTCAAAAGATTATTGGTTTTCTTTGTTCAAAAAAAATTGTTCTTTTAAGTTCTCCCGCCTTCCTTTTCCGTTTTTAAGATGTTTTTTTTGAATTGAACATTTTGGAACTTATTTGTTGTCGTGTTTAAATTTGATTAAAATAAGTAATTAGAYAGCTTGTTAGATGTGTTAGGATTTTGAATAGATCTCATAGGGCCTAAAACTAATATAATATGAAAAGTTGGGGTTAAAAAGTAACTTTAGATTAAAGAGAGAAACAAATAAAATTACCTCCTCCATTACGTTTTACTTGAAACAATTAACATTATTTATTAGAGGTAAAATATTCAATTGTTTTAAACAAAACGTACCGGAAGGAGTACATTGTTTAATGCATATGAGTGTATTGCAAGTGGTATGATGAGTTTCACGTGGTGGACCACCACAATTATAAAAATAGTATAAGCTTTCCTAAAATGAAATAAAGTGAAAGCGGTAGGAACTTCATAGAACGTCCATATGAGAGAGGTAGTAGGATTTTCGTGGAATGGAGGGAGTAAATCGAATTAAGAATAAAACACAAGAACTTATTAAACCTAGTTGGTTCCATACTTTGATTAAGAGGCGATAAATATTAGCTCGCTCGTCGGCCCGGCCCGGCCAAAAAAGTGAGGGTTATGGGCAATTAAAAATATCTTTTTTTTAGTTCAAAAGTCCGATCCGGCCCACAAAACCTTGCATTGACCCGCAAAGTTCGCTCTTTTTGGACGAGTTTCGGCAAGACTTTTATATACAAGTCCGGTCCGGTCCTCCCATTTGATCACCTCTACTTTGATTTATGACTAGATTTGAGATCACTAGATTAATCTTTGATTTAATTTATTTTTTTTTTAAAAAATGACTAGATGCTGATAATCTCTGACATATTTGAGAGTTGATACTAATATTAACTTATCAATTCTAGTTGGTGAGGATCTATTTTTTGTTTTTCCAACGATGACTATTAAATTGTATTTTATTTCAAAAATGATCCAAATCTTTTAAGATACGAAGTATTAAATTTCGAACTTTAAGATGGAAAATTTGAAACCTTAATTCGGTTTCTTTCCGAGTGATTTACGGGTGATTGCTATGCTTTATGGACGTCACATTTATGTTACACTTCGACCAAAAAAACCGTACTTTCTAAACAAGTCAAATTAGAATCGGGGTATAAATAAAAAAAAAAATAAAAAAATCAGAAAAAAAAAAAAAGAAAAGGCTTTATCTTTGGTGTCCACATACAAAACAAAACCATCAACAGCTTGAAGTAGTATTAGTTGAGTTCTCCTGCGTAACTGCAAACTGCTAAGGCACCCAACCAACTAATATTTCCGTTACTTCTACTTTTATCCCTTTTTCTGGTTAGTACTCTTTCTCACTTTTCCTTTTTTGTATTCCAAGTACTCTGAAATATTTGTCAATTGTCACAAACGAGTTCAAATTTTGAGCTTCTTTCTGATTAAAGTTGTATATGAATTAGGGTATGTTGAATTGAGTTAATTGCTGGCTTAATTGGTTGAATTTTATTGTGGTGTTTCATGTTTCTAAATTTCCAACTTGGGTTGGAGTTAGCTGTAATGTTACTACGAAGTATATTGGATAATCAGTTTTTATTATTGTTAATGTTTGATGAGCATGAGCATATTCTGGTAAAATTGATGCTATAAGACTATTTGTAAGGATGTAAAAAAGGGCTAACGGTGGTTTGTAGGGAGTAGTTTGAATTCAACTCGATTATCCTAGTTCATCTCCGAGATTTATGCATACACGGAAGATGTAATAAAGTGTTATACACTTATACGAGTACTTGGTATGTTATATTGTGTCAATGCTAGGGCCGTAGAGGTAAACTATTTATAAATGTTGCGAAACACCTCCATTGTTTTCGTGCTACGAGCGAATTTCAATTGCACCTTTCTTTCCCAAAATGACAATTTTGTCACTAAATTTCTCCTTTTCATGATCTTGTTATAAGATATGTATATGTGCCTTTTGCATTTTGCCCCTCACTAGTCACTAGCACTACTCACTTATGCATGATAATGAATGCCAAAAAAAAAACATGAATTTACCATAATTGTGTTAGGATTGTGCTCAATGTTTTTTTTGTGGACTTTACAATGAACAAACAATCATGGTATAGCAAGTAACCCATCATAAATAAATCATGTTTCAAAAAATGAAATCTTAAGCATTCCTCACTTTTGCACTTTTCTGTTTATGTAACTTTAAGATACTAAACACTGTGTTACTTGTTAGTGTTGTGCTTGTACTTACACATGTTTGTTTCAAATTTTCCTGTTCTGCCCTATTTCCAGCATCCTTGTTTGGTTTGCCCATAGTAGTAGCTCCTGGTTTTCTTTTGGAAGGTTTGGTTTTGGGAGAAGCATCAATGCCCATGGAAGCTAATGGTATCAACTTTGACACACTTTTTTGGTTCATTTCATATATTTGTTTCATTACTGTAAAAAGGCTTTGATTGATTGATTGATTGCTTGATTGATTGATTGATTGGCTTGTTTCAAATTCTGACTTATGAAATTGAATTTGTTAGTTAATCCAGGGGCTAAAGTTGCAAGCCTTTTAAGCAAAGAGAGAAGCTTCAGGATGAGCTTCGGAACATCAAAAACAGGTGGCTGAATTGAAGGCTTCTTAATTGAATACTTTTCCATTGTTGATTTTGTGTGTTGTATAATTATGCATGTATTGCAAGCTTCTTGTGTTGTTAGCTTGTTTGAAGCTCTTTGTATTTGATGATGTTTGTAGGTGTTTGAGTTGGAGACCACCTATTTGCAAGATTCAAACCATTTTGGGCATGTTTTGAAAGGTTTTGAAGGGTTTTTAGGTTCTACAAAGTCTGCAACAAAGTATGGTTTTTTTTTTTTTTGTGGCTACTAATTTCTTGCTAACTTATTAGTCCTAATTGCCTAGATTAATAGTCCATTTCGTTCAAACTTTGAATTGTTGTCAAGTTGAATTAGCAAAGGTTAGCAATATTTTATGAAAACAATTGTTGACAGGAGAAAATGAATTTAAAGGGATAAGATATGAGTCACATCTCGCTGTGATGGTATTTGATTTTGTATGTACTCATTTCTTTTTTTCGGCTGTAGCTTGAAGAGGCCCAGAAGTTTCAACCCGAAGATAGAATCTCTCATGTCTTCGGTCACTCGCCTGCTGTATGTATTTTCAACCTGCCATTGTGACTGGATAGTTGATTAAATCCTGCTTCCAAAGTTTTTTTAATTGATATTCCTGTTTAAGCAAAGGTTTTCAATATTGATTGCGCATGTAAAGCTAATTTTGTAAGTATTTGGAGAAGGGGCTTGAATGCTTGATGGATGATGTTACAGTAGAGAGTTAGGCCTATAGGGGCATCATCTAAGTGTTCATGTCACTTTGAAATGTTGGAGGATAAAAATTACTCGAGAAGCTTACGATATGATTTGTGGGCTGCCCCTTTCTTGTTAGGTAGTTAGTCTCTTGGGCGGAAATTGTAATACCACTGGTTTTTGAAGTGGTATGAGCATTATTATTGAAGAAGCCTGTGCACATTTTATCCAGAGGTCCATATTGTGCTGCATTCTGTTATGTTCCCAGATATCCCTATTGCTAATTGTCTTCTCACTTGTGCATAGGCCGTGGATTACCCACGTTTCGCTACAATCCCAGAAGATTGTATCTCTTCTCAAACATATGATGACTGATACTTGTTCTGTGGTGTCTTAAGACTTTGGTAGAATGTGGTGTCTTAACATATGATTCCTCTTGGCATTTTAGGTAACTGCATTGTACTAAAGCATCTTCAGAAGGTTGCAAGTTGCAACCATGTCTATGTGTGTTCGTCGGTATAATCCAAACTTCTGTTGAAGTAGTTGAAAACTTGAAACGTAAGGTACAAGTAGTAGAATGTAAAGGGATCTGGTATGGGGTTCAAGTAAGTGAAATGCAATTGCCACCCTTGTTTCCTATCTAATTTTTAGTCAAGACTTAATGTAATTTCTTCTGGTATTGTTCAACTTTCAAGGATAAAAAGATAGCATTTGTGCTGGCCTGCTGGATGAATTCTTGAATTCTTTTAGAATTATCTGACAATGAGAGCAATTATGATGTATTTATATCGATCGTGCCACATTTATGCTATATCTCTTTTTAAGTTAAGAATTTTTTATATATTTTTTGGATTAACAAAAGGCAATTCTTACTGTGAGGGGCAAAAATAATTTACTGTTTAGTGCCTTTTCTCCCTTGAAATTTCTTTCTGTTTCATACTTTCATCTTCATGTCGTTTTGAGCTTATAAGCTTTACTAGCAGGGAGTTTGGAGATTATCATATGTTGATGTTATACTACTTTATGTAGAATTTTGGTTTAGATGGATCATCTTCCTCTTATATATTTTCTTTGTTCAGGTTGAAGAGCACACAGGTGGACGCGATGGTGAGTGTTCAGCTGTTCACTGAGCTTTCATACTTAATTGAAAAAATCACTGATGGTGGTGAATTGAATTCCTTTCTTTCAATTTGAACTTCAGATAATGCTGGACGATCGAGGGGTGGAAGCTTACCTACAAATGGACAGTAAGTGTATTTTCTCAGTTGCCTAGATAGGGAACRTATTTATCCGAGTTGACCTTTAATCCTTAAATAATTTCTGCTTCAAAACCATCACAAGATGTCCATATTTTTACTTTTATTCTATTGCTACTACATACAACTTTACCTTTTCAGGGGCAAACCTAAGAAYGGAAGGWTGGCATCATGAGATAGAAAKGGRGGTAGGCTSTTAGATGCACTGYTTGTAAAAAGAAYATGATGCAGTGCCAAGTTTATAAAGTTGTCTTCTATGTCGTTTGCTTTGACCTTCAAAGTAAGTGCTCTTTAGATGTGGTTTGTAGTTGAGTTAAGGTATGTCCATATGGCATAAGCATATGAGTGATTTTGTTGTGCTGATCACATTTTGTTCAACCATTGTTGTAACATTATCCAATGTTGTTGAGAAATCTATCGCTCTTTTTCTAATGATTCTTGTTCTTTAGTTCTGCGTATATTCCTCTGTACAAGCATGCTTTCGTTGGTCAACTTTATGTTCTTTGATTGTTTCTGCAGAATGTTCTGTAGCGCGATGTCCTAATGACTTGTGTGAGAACATAGGCACGAGGTGCATACGGATCATGTTCAGTATATTACCAATGCCATTAATGTTTTCGCTCTTCTCCTGCCTCTTTTGACTCGAGGGTTACACTTCCCAACAAAGAGGTAAGCTACATAGAATTGGAAGCCCTATTTTTAATAGTCTTCTTGGGGTTATTTGAAACTACTATGAGTGCTTCCTCCTTAGTTCTATACTCTGGCTACTGCCTTAAGCATATGGCCCATTATGATGTACGGCGGCGCAGCTCGACTGTGGTTCAGACTTAGGAATGTTAGGCTTTCTATTCGAAGACTAACTCAGGCACCGACAGAGATAACAAACTAACTTGCGCTCAGGCTACAGCGTCAAGGTATACAATTTCAGCAGTGATCTGTTTTCCAACCGTATCGAGCCTTTTCTCTTAGTTTAAAAATTTTTTCTTCATACTGCTTCCTCGTTCCACTATTCTGTAGTCGCCTGGGGGTTGGGTCTCTCCATTCAAGGCTGATGGGCTTTATTATTTTCCTAGTGAAATAGATGTGCATAATTTACCAAATAGTAGAAATGGAGACAAATCTTTTATCAGTTACTCAATATGAAACATCTTGGTTTGATCTAATGAACATATGCCGAGTTTAGCGCACGTTCTGACAACAGACAACAAGTCAGGTA
>SNQN01000374.1:77762-143311 GCA_008642245.1 Bassia scoparia | reverse complement strand
AGTGTAACACGTTTCACGTGATTCGCTACTTCATTAATCTCAATTCCCTGGCTGCATTTGATCAAAGTTTAAAGTTGAAACTGAGGTATCGTTTATTTTCTAGATTTGTTTAATTCCATAAGGATTATAATCTAGAAGAAAACATGCACAGTTGTCCCCAGCTACTTCAATTGATTTTGGTAATATTGCCTTGCCATAATTTCTAACCAAGAAGAATAAACATCTTGTTTCGATGTAATGTTATTCAATTAGATAAGGCAAATTCTAATTGCTTGGTACATGAGCGCTGTCCGATTCCCACACTCACTCATACATCACTTTTAAATTTCTAATATCAGCCAAACAAATCTATCTAACTATCCACTAGACAAGAACAAGATAACAATTACCAATTCATACATCTCTCCAAGGGCACGATCATAAAATAAAATCCAAGGTATTCAGGTCCATGATAGTACCTCCATATATCAACACTAACTAACTCAACACTACTCAAGACATTCCGACCCCAAAAAAGCGTTCAACCCACACAATTTCAAACACTACCTACCATAAATAACCCAAACACACCCACCTTAACCTGTTATAGCCCACAAAAACCTTAAAGTAATTAGGAAGAAGATAACACTCCGAGATCGCCTTAAACCACCGCCGCCAAGATACCTCGGAAAGAGTAGACCTAAAACACAACAATAAACCCCAACCTAAAGATTATCAAATATGCAAAAAGACTTACTGACTTACCACTGGATTCACCTGAAATATCAGAAAAAAACAAGGAATATTACATAAAATAACAGATGTCACACATAACTGTATCACTAATTGACACCCAATGAATTTATATATAGAAAGAGAGAAACAAAGCATAATACAAAATTTACCTCTATATTATTTTAGAACTAAAATATTATTCAAGCAAAAAACAGTAATGCACTCTGAAATAAAAATATAACATAATTAAAAAACATTGGGGTAAAGCATATCTGAAACTCGGTCGCGGGGAGTAATGTCGTGTAACCAACACCTTCTATGCCCCTTACATTAAGTCAAGGTAAAAATATCTTAAAGACACTAATTTCACAACCACTAAACTTACTATGAAAGACACTAAAATATCCAAGAGCCATATCAAAGTACAACAAGAGAAAACTGATGAGTGAAAACACAATTAGCTAACCTTATCACCAGATCTTCTTACAGTTGGCATATTGTTCCGAACTTTCCACTAGAGACCATATCTTTCCCATGTGGCTCAGAGCTTCCCGTTCAGCAGCTACCCCATATACCCACCAATAATTTTAACCATTCCATCCTATCTTAATTGGTAATCCACTCTTCCCCTGCAAACACGAATTCATTTGTCTAAACATTACATCTTTGAGTGACATATGCAAACACTATCACAACTTCTTCCCATGAAAAATATGTCTTAGCAAGTGAGTCATCTCAAGTTATACCTTGATTTCGTTCGTCAGAGTCGATTCGAAACAACGGACTGCGAACTCGTTATCTTGATGGTGTATGTGTTGAGACAAAGAAAATATTGTGTGATGGAGGCTCGGTCTGGTATGCTCAAAGTGTTTTGTGGTATGCTCGTAGTTATATCGGGGTTGCCAGGTTCATGAAGTCTAATGTGTGAAGGTCGTAAAGTTCTCCACCAAGAGAGGCAAGCCGTATTTATTGTGCGCGAAGACCAAAGTGAGCGAGCGTATATACGCTCATGGTGAGCGTATATACGCTCATGGGTGAGCGTATATACGCTCCTTTGAGCTATATACGTTCAGTTATTTTTGCCTTATACGGATGAATCTAGACATCCCCTCCTCCAAGAAATACGATTCTAGGGAGTTCTAGGGGATTCCGGAATGTTCCGTGTATTTTTTGGTATTTTCCGTATTTTCTGCGTATTCCCACGTATTTTGATATTGTARATATTGCAAAATTCATAGAAAATCGTAGAAAAATCAGAAAAATAATCTAAAAATACTGGTGAACTCAGAAAAAATAAGAAGAATGCAATGAAAAGTGAAAATTCATGAAAATCACCAGTGCAAGTTTTTTAAAAAAATCTTACAGTTAATACCCTAATTCTAATTAAATTTCGAAGCCCTAAGTCGAAACCCTTTCACATTGTAAGAACTAACCTGATCAATCGAAAGTGATATTGGCAGAAGATATTGATGAACCACCCCAGCAAGGAATTTCCATTTTTAAGGGGCCATGTTCGCAGCACGAAAGACAAATACAAAACAGAGCRCAACTCACCCCTTCTAGCTCGCAAATTACAGCAACGAACGACACAAATGGGCAAATGAGAGCAGAAAAATAAATAGAAGCGATGCAAGAAGCAACTTTCAGAAGAAAAGGAGAGAGAAGATGAAATTTAGGTGGAAGGCAAATGGTTACTTGAATTCACGATTGAGGTGTAAGCTATGTTTAGAAGAAGATAGAGGGGGGGTGGGGCATGCAAGAGTATAATAATGGCAAAATGTAATACTAGGTATATAAAAGGGCAATTTGGTAACTAACATTTGGGGCAAACCCAAAACTCCCACATTTAAGTGGGATGGGATATCACTATTGCTTTGACTTTCGTCTCTTTAACAAGTTCAATTGATGTAGCCCCGTTCCATTAGAGTAAATAACCATCCAACATAAGGATGGGCTACTTGTGGTCACTCCCAGGGCGTTTTCGTCTTTTCGCATCATTAAAATATTAATATTAATTTCTGAAAAAAAAGAGAATTGAAAAAGTAAATAAAGAAGGGTAAAATGATTGGGTTAATATCTAACATCTTCATTGTTTTTGGCGGCAAATATATTTCCCAATGGAGAGCAAGAACCTTGGCTTCCACTGCTCACTCTGACCTTCTCCTTCGCGGTCTTTCTTGCCTCTAACTGCTGACGCGATTCTTCTCTGACATCCAACTTTGGAATGGAGGTCGTTCGATTTGAGGTAAGTTGGAATTTCATTTTTCCAGTTTATGTATGGAGTTCGAAAGTGTATACTTGCAAGTGAAATTTAGGGTTTGTTAAAGCGTTTGAGAGTTGTTGTTTGTTGATTAAGATTGACAAGATGCTTGAATGTGCTATTAWCTAATTGAACAACATTGATCTGTTAGCTAAATTTCTGTATTAGTTAATTTGAGGGAGCCAAGTTGGTGGATTTTGAATGTATGTGAAATGGTCTCTGGTAAATTGTACAAATAGTGAGGAATTACAGTTCTGAGAAATTTGAATATGAAGTATAGTTAGCTGCTTGAATTTATATGCAATTGGGAGATGTTGATTGTTGATTCAGATAATAGTTATGGTTGAATCTGCTAATGTAGAAGTAAACCAAAAATATTTGTTAGCATACTCTGGGTCTGGGATTTTGAGGAAGTTTATGTGATGGATGTATATGTAATTTGATAACAAATTGATATTATGAAGCCGTCATGATTAGAATTTTGTATATTTACAATCCAATAGCTGATAATTAGAGTTTAGAGTAATAAGAATATGAATGTGGAGTTATGTTATCTCGATAGAGTAGGATATTATGCCTGAGATTGTTATTTGTGAAATATATTTTTCTCCTGTGTATTATTTGTTGGGGATTTTTCATTTGTTGGGGGGATGGTCGTGTTGATTAGGTAGTTATTCTTCAAGAGTATTGAATGTGTAGCCATGAATTGTTGGTAATATAGGGTGAGCAGTGTGAGCCTTGTGACAGTAGAGATACTTCCAAAAAGAATCCGGAAACTGATAATGATGTTGTTGAAGTAGTTGATATTGAAGGTTTTATGATACTCAAGAGGGGGGATGAATTAAGTATTCTGTTCTCTTACTAATTTATCTTCCCTTTTGGACTTGTATGAGGAACCAGTTGGGTTGGTCCTGTATGCARCGGAATGTAAACAAAACAATAAAGGACACACAAAGTTTAACGAGTGTAAGGCTTCTCCCCCTTCAGGGGGGTTGACCTCAGCTTCAGTGTCATGGAATTGAGCCATGGAATCCGCATGTGAATGCGTTGGGGTGTGTTCCTGTCGACGATATGAAGCGGGATCGTCCACCGTCCTAAATGTTTAAATCACGCGCCCGAACATGGTGCCAAATTAATGGACAAGCCCACTTAGGTCCGAGTAACCAGATTTAGCGGTTCGGAGACATGGTACGAATAGATCTTGACCCATTACCACATGTAGCAGAACCTCACTCGGCTCATTGTAGTTCCATAATCATTAACATTGAAGTCAAAGAGCATTGAATGTCTGAAGTATACTACCTTAATTTATAGGCTGGGTTGTATATGTACAAACAAATGAACTTATCACAGTTGAATTATAAAGCGTCGCATGATTATTAGTCTATTAATAGGTGCCTGAAAACAAATAGTTGGTCCATAATTATTGACTTATAGTGTGATAAGCATATGAATTGGTCTTGTTTAGCAATATTCAAGTGTGAACAAAAAATGTACAAATAAATGAACGAAAAGGTTAGTAAAGCGAATAATTATACAATGTGTTTTTCTCACTTCTCTGCAAAAAAACATGTTAAAGAAAATAAAAGGAAACGCCCTGTGATCGAAATTGCTAATCAGCAAATAAACATGTCAGATTGAAATAACTATGCAATAATAAATTGTGAAAAGTGATGATAATAATAATAATGTTAACGAACGATTTGAAAACGTGAATAACAACGCTACATATTTACTGAGTGATTCAAAAGTCGTTTTCTAAATTGCGTAAATTAAGTTGAAAACTCGGTGATAATAATTAGTCAAATTAAAAGACAAAGAATTAAAAGAGTGAAAATATAGTCTTAGGTGAGTAATCTCAGAGTCTATACCTGGATCGTTCAGTCCGAGATCGATTCGAACAGGATGCGAACTTCTATTTGATGGTAGTGTATGAGACAAGAGACTATTGTGTGATGAGGCTCGTTGTCATGCTCAACAGTGTTTGTGTATCTCGTAGTTATTCATGGGGTTCCAAGGTTCTGAGTCGTAATGTGTAAGGGTCGTGAAATTCTCCAAAACTCAAGGAGGCAAGCGCGTATTATTGGCGCGAAGGCACAAAGTGAGCGTAATACTCGTGACGTTTGGTGAGCGTATATAGCTCATGGGAGGTATACGCTCATTTGGGGACCGCATATATACGCTTCCTTTCAGTTATACTTCGCTTATTCTGAACTTGATTTATGGTCTTCTTATCTTGACGAAATTAAGGAATGAATTTGACATCCCTCTCCAGAAATACGATTCTAGGAGTTCTAGGGGATTCCGAATGTTCCGTTATTTTATGTCATTTTACGTATTTTTGGTATTCCAGTATATTGAATTGTAAATATTGCGAAATTCATAGAAATCGTAGAAAATCAAGAAGCAAAAAATAATCTGAAAAATATGGTTGAACTCAGGCAACAACCTAAGAAGAATGCAATGAAAAAGTGAAATTCATGAAACATCACAGTGCCAATTTTTTTAAAAAATCTACAGTTAATAGAAATTCGGCAAAATATAAAAATGATTAAAGAAATTCTTTTGGCTCTCTGATTGACCTTATGCATCATGATTCGAGTGTGAACTTCACATATTCTTGAAATTATACGGTTAGCTGCGCTCTTTTTCTGAAGAATCGATCCGAACCGGCTTTTCATTCATCGATATACTCATTTGGGAGAGAGACAACATTGATGTCATACAACGAGGTTCACCCAACTCGGGCTATCTCCTACCCTATGTTCTCCTCTTATTAATCTACTCGAAAAACAGAACAGAACACACTCACCTCTGTTTCCCTACTCCGGGAACCAGCACACCCCACACTCAACTCTGAATGTGCACTCGACTCACACTCGTAAGTCCAACTCGTGTTTGAACTCACAAACACTCACCAGGCCTTCAACCCCTCTGTTGAATGCCTTCACAATATCAAATTTTCTCTCTTTTTAATTTACTTCTAAAAAGCTAATAAGAGAAGTTTATATGCTCGACTAATGCTCTTGTGTATGACTCGAAGTAGGGTTTTAAGCTTTTGTGTTTTCTCTCAAAAATATGCTCTTTCAATTCGTGGAGAGATCTATGGAATTTGGAAGTTTATGGATGAGTATATTTGGAAGTTTATGGATGAGTATATATAAGCTTGTTAACCTTAACCCTAGTTTCCTTAAATCTCTCTACTTGTCGAGCAAGGCAAGATGGGGTTTAAGGAAAGTATTGACTCAAACTCTCTAATCTAACTGGTTCCTTAAATCTCTCTGCACTCTCTAATCTAACTGGTTCCTTAAACTAATACTAACACTTGACTCAAACAACATAGCAGACTCAAACTAAACTAGCATATTCTAAGCTTCAACTTCGACACTATTTCCCCCTTTTGGCATCATTAAAAAGTTCTCAAGTGAAAGTAATGTGCACAAATTGTTAAATGTGCTCATCCATACAGTGGCATCAACCACCATTCAAGTGTTATGCTGCAAAAAGCGATTAGTTAAACAGAGCATCACATAGCAAAAGTTATAGTCCATACAGGCCAACAAAGTTAAACCAAAAGGACCCTAATCCACATAGAAGAAATGTTCGTKGATAAGGGAGAATAGTTACAGACCAACATAATCAGTTATTTTAAGAAGCAAAAAAGAAATAGGGGAGGGGAAACAGGAGCAAACAGCATCACTCCTCTCCATCATACTCTTCCTCCTCCTCATCTTCATGCTCAGCTTCTTCTTCATCGTCATCAGCTTCATCATCAACAACAACTTCTTCCTCGACCTCAGCAGGTTCCTCATTTTTAGGTTCCTCATGCTGCTGCTGTTTATCCTCAGAATGTACTGGTTCCTCTATACCAAGAACCACCAAATTGCTTACAGCAGCCATAGCTGAAACCTGAGTCTTTGGGGGAACAGAGTCAATACCTGGATCCATCTGAGCTTTGATATTTGGAACTGTGAGTAACAACAACTGTGTGTCAGCTAGCTCCTTCTCCATCTGCTCAATCTTGGTATTGAAAGAAGTTGAGATTCCCTGGACCAACTCCATCAGTTTACCAAGAGTCTTCTCCTGGTTCTCCATTCTCTCCAGAACCATATGATGACCTGCTGGTTCCTCTGCCTTGGCTTTCTTCTTTGGAGGGGGCTTAACCTCCACTGGTTCCTCAAACTTAAACCTCAACAGATCAGCTCCAATATCAAGACCCTTTTGCTTCAGTATAGCCTTGGTGAACACTGTAACTGGTACAGTAGATCCACTTAGGCTAACTTTTTTATTTTTAAGCAATTGGGTGATGATAGATCCATAGGGCAGAGAATGATGGGATGAACCATAACAGTTCATGATGTGATCAAGCATCAAGGAAGGAAGATTTATCTTTATCTTCTTCATCATCAAGTAGATCAGTACCATCTCCATGAGGCGTACTATTCCCCTTCCTTGAGCCCTTGGAAGAAGGACTTTGTTGCATAGAGAGTGCAGAACCAGCATGAGTGGTTCCTTCAAATCAATAGACTTAAACACAACATACTTCTTAGGCATCTTCCCACCAAACAAAAAGTCATAAATCTCATCAGGTGTGACCCTTACCAACATAGGCCACCAATCACTTGAATACTTATCAAAACCATCCCTGGGTACTCCGAACATACTTGACAAAGAAGCTACAGACATACTCACATCAACACCTCCAACACTAGAACCAATTGACATATCAGGCAACTGTTTCAAATTCACATAAAAATCTCTAACACCAGACACATTCGCAGCAGAACAATCAAATAAGGACATCCATCCTTGGAACTCAATCAAATTCTTATATTCAGAAAGAGCAGGCACATCAAAGTAACCAACCTCCACTCGACAGCCAGATAACACTACTCTAGCACCTAAGTCAGTAGAACCAGTGATTGTTGACTCTACAGACTTACCTTTTGTAGATCGAGGTGGTTTGGCTGCTGCTACCTTTCTCTTGGTTCCCCTCTCAGAACCAGTTGATTGTTCCTCTTCTTCCTTCTTTATCTCCTTCTTTACTACTGAACGAAGTCTCCCTCTGACTGTGGTGTCCACCATAGGTAACCCCTCCTTTTGACTAGTAATCTCTACCTCTTCATCCCTAGCACCGAGCTTCTCGAACTATTGGTTCCTTGATGGTGGAATCATCAGTCTTAGTTGGATTTGCATGAGGCACCATCTCTTTTGAACTGAGTTTGGATGTTTTTGGTGGTGAGGGTGTTTGTTATAGTGGATTTGGGTTTACTTTTGTGGGGGTGGATGTTTTATAAGAATCAGCAGGTGGTAGATCAGTTGGGTTTGTCTCGGTTTGCTGAGGGTTAGGGTTCACTTCAGTGATCCTCTGTGATTGTGAGGAATCACTTGATTGACCCCTTTCCCCTTCCTCTCCTTGCACTGGTGTTTGATTTCCTTCCCATAATTCCTTTTGATCGAAGACGATGATGAACAGTAACCTAATGAACAGTGTTTTTGAATTTGAATTTTTTGTTGTCAAAAAACAGAGCACTTTGATGAGAGAGTGAATATAGAGTGATGAAGTTTTGTGAGCTGCACAAAAAGGTTAGCACAAGATATATATAGAGGATTATTTCATCAATGAAGCAAGAGGGCCACTACTACAAAATAGGGCAAAGACACCATGTAAAATTGGCCAAAGAGATCATATTACAAGTGATTTCTATCTCAGTGGTCTCTTAGGCAAAGAGACCAATTTTTAAAATGGGTTACTAAGGTATAACTAAAACACCAGTTTCTCTAAAAGTGGTTTCTTTGATGTGTGTGATTATTAATACTTGTATTAGCATAAGAAACCTCTTTTCTTAAACAAAATGGTTCTTTATCTTCCTCAGCGAGATCAGTTCTCTATAAAACCGATCTCTTTTATATCAAAGAAACTTGTTTTCTAATACGTATGATTTCTTTACTTTGATTTAAGAGACAAGGTTTCTTTGACCGTTTTAAAACAATGAATAATTTTAGTGGCGCCATTGTTATAATATTCTAATATGAATTTGACATTAAACACTGTAAATCTACTCACAAAAATAATATAAGCAATTGGATATTAGGCTTAATTTCCATTTCATCTCATATAAATGATATTTTGCATCTACACTTACTACACTTTTCCTTTGTACGTAGGAATTACAAGAATACCAATAATTTTGAGAAATTTATGATTCCTAATGATCTATGTACTCCGTCTAAAACATCAACGATAATAGAACATATTCAACTTAATCGACATAACTAACTTATAACTTGAAGTCTTGAACCAAGTGCAATAGCTTGATATCTGTAATTTGGTATGATATACATTCTCACAATAATATGATCTTCATGTGCAATAACCTGCAAGAAGCAAATTCATCTCATCATATACTACCCTTTAAAAAATTCTAGTGCAAAAAAATTTATTAAAGACTACCAACAATTTAACTTAAAAATTTATTAAACTATCTATACCATTAACACGTACATTAACCACACCCAATATATCAAGTTATCTACATATATAGCAATTCTTCCTTGAAAAGAAAGAACAAAAGACTTATTTATCAAAGCAAACAAAGCAGAAAATACCATATTTTTACTTAACTTAAAAATATGAGATTAATACATATTATTTTACATAATTAATACCATATATGAGATCAATACAAGGCAGAAACTTATAGAATGAAACAATGATCGAATACCAAACAAAAAAGGAAAAACTAAATCAATAAAATAACACCACTTATGGAAATAAATTTACAGTTAACTATTTCAATTGTAGATGTATGTCCATAATATTCAGATATAGGTAGCGCAAGTGATAAAAGTTCGAGGAGTCTTTTTTTATATATACAAAGCTGGCGACACACATGAATTAAAACACCATTCAAGTGCAGATTAAAATTGCATTATTAGTGTATTTGTAATCAAAGATTAGGAAGATTTAAAGGAAGATATGAATAAATTACTTGAAAGATGAAGTACGAAAGTGATTGTGAGAGACCAAACCGTACTTGTGATGGTGAAACGAAGCTTTAGCGACTTTGAAATGGCGCTCGAAATACACAATGAGGAATGCAGGCAGACAACAATGGCGGAGATCGAATCACAATTTTGAGCGAAACTGAGAAGTTAGGGGATGAGTTATGGAAAAATGCGTGGAAGTTGAAGTATTTTCTATTTGAGCTTCATATAACTACTTTCTTCTGAGAGACCATTTACGTATATATTACGATTTCCTCTATATAAGTAATCTAAATTTTAGCTTGGAAGTTTTCTTTGATGCTATTATATAAGAAATCATATTATTACAAAAGTGGTCTTTTACTTATTGAAATATATTTACCAATGTATTGACATCACCTTTTAGTAATAAGTGGACTCTTTAGTTTAGACAAAGAAACCACTTTTTTCACTAAAAATGATCTCATTATATGAAATACCACTTCACGATATTAAGTGGTTTCTTTGCAGTGATCCTTTAGCAGCATTTTGTAGTAGTGGCAAAAATATAGTCGGTTGAGCCAAAGAGTAACGACACAATTTCAAAATCAAATTTGTAATGATCACTTTCCTTAAATATCTCAACCAACTCGAATTATGGCATGTGTAAGATATGCCTTAATCATCAAGCCAAAATAACTGAAGTAGGATATATTTCTTTCCAAAAAGATAAATATCCTAAGTAATTTTCCAAAAGATATGAAAATATCAATCGAAAAACATATCAGAGTTGGTCTACTATTTCCCCTTGCTGGTACCTGTACAAAACCACTTTATCTTGTTTCTGAGAATTAAAGTTCAACTGTCTGTTTTCTTGCAATAATGGCTTTCAACCTTTTTGAGGAATCAAACCATTTACACAACACCTGAAGGATTTCGACATAGGTATATACACATACAATACAAGAGAAACAATTTTAGCCAATCATTGAGGGAAAAGTATAGAAGCCATATCACCAAAACCTACTAGACCTATGACACACTCTTGACCTAAAACTTAACTAAACCTCAAAGGACTCTTAATCTACAAAAAGACTCACGACATAGAGGTTTTGTGAAGATATCAGCAATTTGATCCTCACTTTTACAGAACAACATCTCCACCAAACCTTTCTCAACATCATCTCTTAAAAAATGGTGTCTAATTTCAATGTGTTTGGTTTTGGAGTGCTGAACTGGGTTCTTAGAAATGTTTATAGCACTTGTGTTGTCACAAAAGATTGGAACACTGTTGTATACAACACCAAAGTCTTTCAGCTGGTTCCTTATCCACAACAGTTGAGAACAGCATGAAGCTGCAGCAATGTATTCCGATTCAGCTGTGGATAAGGCCACTGAATTTCGTATCTTATAACCTCGAGATATTAGACAAGAGCCAAGAAAATGTGCCATACCTGATGTGCTCTTTCTATCAATAAGGAAACCAGCATAATCTGCATCTGTGTGTACCCAATAAGATCAATTGAACTACCTTTAGGGTACCACAAGCATAGATCTGTTGTTCCCATAAGATACCTAAGTATCCTTCTAACAGCCTTCAAGTGAGATTCCTTTGGATTGCTTTGAAACCTAGCACACAAGCCAACAGAAAACACAATATCAGGTCTAATAGCTGTTAGATAAAGTAGGGACCCAATCATCCCTCTATATAGTGAGGCTTCAACATCTGTTCCCCTCAAATCAGCATCAAGTTTTGTAGATGTAGGAATAGGTGTATCATAAGCCTTGCTGTTCTCCATGCCAAACTTTTTCAGAAACTCTTTTAAGTACTTTTGCTGATGGATCATGATCCCATCAGCTGTTTGCTTAATCTGCAAACCAAGGAAGAATCCTAATTCTCCCATCATGCTCATTTCAAATTCACTCTGCATAAGATTAGCAAACTCATCACATAGCGCCTGATTAGTAGTACCAAATAAAATATCATCAACATAAATTTGTACTACAATCAAGTGGTTCCCCCTGATTCTGATAAACAATGTCTTGTCTACTGTTCCCCTTTTTTAATCATTCTTCATTAAGAAATTGGGCAGTCTTTCATACCAAGCCCTTGGTGCTTGCTTCAATCCATACAAGGCTTTGTCCAGCTTGTAAACATGTTGGGGGAACAGTTTGTCCTCAAAACCAGGAGGTTGCTCGACATATACCTCTTCTTTTAAATATCCATTCAAGAAGGCAGTCTTCACATCCATCTGAAACAACTTCATATTCATGTGAGCAGCATAAGCAATCAATATTCTAATAGCCTCTAATCTAGCTACAGGTGCAAAGTTTTCATCATAATCTATTCCTTCTTGTTGATTGTAACCTTGCACAACTAGCCTTGCTTTATTTCTGACTATTGTACCAAGGTCATCCAATTTGTTTCTGAAGACCCATTTTGTACCAATGACTGACCTCTCCTTAGGTCTAGGTACAAGATGCCAAACTTCATTCCTTTGGAACTGATTCAACTCATCTTGCATTGCTAGAACCCAATCAGGATCAGTTAAGGCCATTTTGTAGTCAGTTGGTTCTACACTAGACAAGAATGAATAAAAAGCACAAAAGTTTTGGTAAACACTTCTTCTTGTTTGTATCCTTTTATTAATGTTACTAATAATTTGATCAGGAGGATGAGAAGAGATGTACTTAAAACTTTTTGTAATAATATCATTTTGTGCTTTCTGATTTGTTTGGGAACCAGCAGGATCATGAGTCTCTTCCTCTTCAGAGGAACCAGAAGGATTCTCATTCGTGCTGTTTCCCCTTACCTCTCTTACCTCAAGTTCGGGAGTTGTTTCATTGTTATCCGTCTGATCGTCTGTTCCCCCTAAACTTCTTACCTGTCTATCACTTGGGGAACCATCAGGTCCTGGTTCCCTATCTGTGTCCTCATCATCTTCTTCTCTAGGCTCTCCACCATCATTATCTGGTGGACCAGTAGGTGAGCCTAGATTAGCTTGCTCTTCATTTGGAGAACCAGCAGCATGGTTTCCAGTGAACTCTATGAGTCCAATCACCTCATCAAGTTCAACCTATGCAATCTCAGAAGACATGTTAAATTCATCAAAAACAACATGAACACTCTACTCAACACATAAAGTTCTCTTGTTAAAAACTCTATATGCTTTGCTTTGAGTAGAATATCCAAGAAAGATTCCCTCATCACTCCTAGGGTCAAATTTATCAAGTTGGTTCTTCCCATTGTTATGTACATAGCATTTGCATCCAAAGACACGAAAGTATACAATATTGGATATCCTACCCTTTAGGAGTTCATAAGGAGTTTTCTTCAGCTTAGGTCTTATGAGACCTCTATTTAGTATGTAGCAAGCAGTGTCAACAGCTTCACCCCAAAAACTCTTAGGGAGACCACTCTTAATAAGCATTGTTCTGGCCATCTCCTCAAGAGTTCTATTCTTTCTTTCAACAACACCATTTTGCTGAGGTGTTCGAGGGGCTGAGAAGTTGTGACTTATACCATGTTCCCTGCAATAACCAATAAAGTCAACATTTTTAAATTCAGTACCATGGTCTAATCTTACCGAGACCAGCTTGTGAGAAAGTTGGTTCTCCACCTATTTCACCAAAGTAACCCACTCATCGAATGTTTCATCCTTTGAGTGGAGCATTATCACCCAAGTGTACCTGGAATAATCATCAACAATAACACAAACATATCTATAACCTCTTCGACTTTGAACTCTCATGGGACCACACAAATCAATGTGTAAAAATTCGAAGGGTCTGCTGGTACTCAAAACAGTTTTAGGCTTAAAAGAGATTTTGACCTGTTTCCCCTTGACACATTCTAAACAAACTCTATCTGCCTCATACTTGATGTTAGGAAGTCCTACTACCAAGTTTTGAGACTTAAGTTTATTCAGTAATGTCAAGATTGCATGTCCAAATCAAATCCATTGGTTATTATCTGAAATAGCTCTCAAACAGACATACTTATTTTGAGGAATTTGATCCAAGAATGTAATGTAAACATCATGTCTCCTGTTTCCCTCACATATAAGTTCACTTGTTTGTGAGTTGACTATATGACACAGGTTGGCTTGAAACTCAACTCTATTACCTTTGTCACACGGTTGTGAAATGCTCAAAAGATTATGTTGCAAGCCTTCAACATAATATACATCCTCAATTGCATTCGAAAGTGTCTTACCTACCTTACCTAAACTAGTGATGGTTCCCTTGCTGTTATCTCCAAAGGTGACACTTCCTCCATCAAAGGCTACTAGTGAGAGAAATTGCTCTTTATCTCCGGACATAAGTCTTAAGCATCCACTGTCCAAATACCAATATGCACTTCTCTTCACTTTAGCCTGCAAAAACAAATCAAACATTAGATTTAGGAACCCAAACTCTCTTGGGTCCCTTTTCCACAACATTTGCATCTAGTTGGTCTTTTCTTTTCCAGACCAACTTCACATGTTTATTGTTCTTATTTACACTATGTCTTCTAGCAGGACATTCATGAATCTTATGTCCATTCATACCACAATGATAACAAACATGCATGTCCTTAGACATAACATACATACCTCTTTGGAATTCCCTGATCCATGTGGTTTCCTTGGGAGACCAGTTAGTCTTGGTTCCTCGTCTGTTATAACCAAGACCAACTTTCCCTTGGTTACCTCGTTTTGATGTCAATTTACTTAATGTTTCCTGTGCAGTCAGTAGTTTACTCACATGTCTATGACTCTCATGTAGTTCCTTCTCTCTTGCTTCAAGATTCTCAATTAATAACTCATTCTTTTCTTTTAAAATAACAATATCACTTTTTAAAGATTCAAGTTGCAAGTTGAGATTCAAGATCATATTATCCATAGACATGTCAGTAATCACTGGTTGCTTACCCTTTTTCAATTGATAGATCTCAGCATGTAGGTCACATATCTTTCCATCATATTCATCTATCAACTCACTGATTTCTTCGCTGGTACCTGCTGGGGGAACAATATAATGTGCAGCTTTGAGTAAAGCATTCTCTTTGTAAAGATCTTCTAAGTTGCTAGCCATTATTTCAAAGGCATTCAACAAAGAAGTCCTGCTACAAAAGGTTGCTTTTCCTCTAGTTGCTGAAAAAATCAAGAGACTCACTTGAGGTTGATAAGTCTCTGGGGAGCCAGGAGGTCAGATCTTCTTCACCATCAACCGGATAGTATGGTTTAGAAGATCTAGCCTTTTCAAGTTCCACCTTGCACTTGTCCAATTCAGCCTCAAGCTCTGCCACTTGATCTTTTAACTCATGGCAAACTTCTTCAAGGTGATCACAACTGGCAATAGCAACTTCACATTCAGTACGTTTTTCTTTAAGTTCTCTTTTGCTAGTAATGTAAGTTTCACCCAGTTTATAGCATTCATCGTCTAATAGAGTCTATTACAAGCAAGCAATTTAATCTCTGATCATACTCATGTATATCCTGCCTAACTTGTTCTAGTTTCACCTTGTGTTTCATGCAGCACATCCTTCTTGGCCATCAAACATATTTCGAATTGTGTTGGTTCCCCCTCTACGTTCCGGAATCAGTGCTATTCTCCCTTGATGCTTGCAAAGGCAGTCATTCAACTTAGGGTTAGGTGATCTTCATCCTCATCAGATCTTGAGTTAAAATCACCCACATTGATGCTATCATAGCATTCTGAAAGCTCGCTTTCTCCAGATTTGGACTGTTTGTCCTCACACTTAGGACAATTTCTGATTAGATGTCCCTTCTCTCACACTTGAAGCACCCTACAGAGATGAGTTAGTCTTTTTGAAATTCTTACCTTTTAAGTTCTTCCTCTGATCTCAGAGTGTTCTTTCAAACCTTTTGGCAATCATGTCAATCTCATCTTCATCCTCTTCTACTTTCCCTTAAGGGCTATGCCTCTGGCTAGTTCCTTCTCAGACTTTGAGTCATTAATAATCATGAGTCATGAGGGACCAATCAACTGTTTTAGAGACAAGTAGACAAGGTTTTTGGCTTATAGATAGAAGTGATCTTGGCTGTCCATGCATCTGTAAATTGCGCAATACTTTTCTCACAAGATCCTCATCAGAAAAACTTTTGCCAAGGGATCTAAGATCATGATTATTGTCATGAATCTACGAAAACAATCATGATCTTTTCGCCCTTGTTCATTGCAAACAATTCATATTAGACATAAGTAAATCAATTTTGGATCTTTTACCTCGCTGGTTCCCTCATAAGCAAGTTCAAGAGTACCCAAATCTCTTTTGCACTACACATCCAGAGATTCGTTGTACTCTGTCTTACCTATGGCTTGTTGTATATGGACATTGCTTTTGCATTCTTCTCAAGCACTTGTAATGCAGCAGTTACTAATTCACTGTCTTTCTTGGATGTTTGTTCCTACAGAATCGTCTCTTCATGATTGTGTTTGGACCATTTTTGACTACAAGCCAACACTCATAGTCAATCCCATGATCATTCTTGATTCTGTTCTTCCACCATGCAATAGTTACTTCGTTGAACTTGGTGTCTTGCTATCATAACCAATGGCACTTAACTCTTGAGTACTCATACTTGACTTCTCTAATGTTACTCTTTGCAAGAACCGCCTTGGCTCTGATACCAATTGAAGGTTTTAATGATACTATCAAGAGAAGGTAATTGAGTATCTTTCTCTTTACTAATTTTGCTTCCTTTTGAACTTGTATGAGGAACCAGTTGGGCTGGTTCCTGTATGCAGCGGAATGTTAAAACAAAACAATAAAAGACACACAAATTTACGCATGGTTCACGCCAATCTCTGGGTTACGTCCTCTACCCTATGTTCTTTATTAATCTACTACAAAAAAAAAGAACACACTCACCTGTGTTTCCTACTCCGGAACCAGTACACCAACACTTAACTCTGAATGTGCACTCGACTCACACTAGTAAGTCCAACTGGTGTTTGAACTCACAAACACTCACCAGGCCTTCAACCCCTCTGTTGAATGCCTTCACAATATCATCTTTCTCTCTTTATTAATTGTAATCTAAAAAGCTAGTAAGAGAAAGTTTATATGCTCGACTAATCTCTGTGTGTATGACTCAAAGTAGGGTTTTAAGCTGTGTTATTTTCCTCTCAAAAATTATGCTCTTCAATTCGTGGAGAGATCTATGGAATTTGGAAGTATGGATGAGTATATATAAGCTTGTTAACCTTAACCCTAGTTTCCTTAAATCTCTCTATTGCCGAGCAAGCAAGATGGGATTAAGGAAAGATTTATCTGTTCGTCTGATCATAAAGATAGAATCGATAAGATAGATACTCTAGGTTTAAAGGTAACAAATTATTCTCATCTATATTTCAACTGCAAAAACTTATTTCAAATACATCTTTTACAAAATATTTTAGAAAAATTCTTTTCAAAACCGCAGCCATATTCCACTCAGGTGAACAGTTGGTTCCCCAGCCTGGTTCCCTAATTGAATATGTTATGAATTCTATTCCAATCTTGTACCAAAATTCATACCATAACTCAAAACACATATAAGCAATTCAACCAAAACATATAGTCATATACTACAGAGCATATTACATATGAATTCCTAGATTAAACATTTGAGAAGTTATTTCTTCTATTCTTCACGTAATCTTCAAGACCTTAAATCTTCCTTTGAATACTTCAATTTGAGCATAACCTCTTTAGGGCTTATGCAAAGCAGGAGGGATTTGGTATAACTAGGGCTCAGTCTGCGATGAAAGAGAAAGGTGGGGTTTCTACGAAAGAGCTGCGTAGCTACACATTTAAGTGTGAGTGTAGTGGGAAGAAGGACACAAGGATAAGTATGAACGGACGTAAAGTAAGCAGCGTACATTCACTAGGAAAGAAGGGTGCAAAAATAGTCACGAGGCAGTCAAAGAAWGTTGGGTGTCCAGTTGTGGTGTATACAACCAAGAGTCCGGATGGTGATTGGGTAATCCGAAAAGCAATTCTTGAACACTCTGGCCATACGCCGACTCCGTCAATGAGCAAGTATGTGTGTAAGTCTCGACAAGATGCAATTACTCCCATTGTGACCAAAAAGGTTGTGAATGATGACTCTGTTGGGATTAGGATATCACAGATTTTGAGGTCTTTGGCTGTTGATTTGGGTGGTGTTACCAACTTGCCTTTTAATGAGAGAGATGTGCGCAATCTCCTTGCGAAGTTGAAGAAAGCTAGAGAAAAGGAAGAGGGTGGAGATGCTAACGCGATGGTTAAATATTTTAGGAAGATGGTAGAGAAGAATAAGAATTTCTATCACGCATAAAGGTATGATGCGATTGATCAACTTAAAGATGTAATGTGGGACGACGGTCGAAGTAGAGCTGCATACAAGGAGTTGTCAGATGTTGTATGTTTTGACTCAAAATACATTACGAACAAGTTTAGGCTGCCATTTGTGATATCTATAGGAGTTAATCATCACGGCAAGACAATTTTATTTGGATGTGCATTGCTTGCACATGAAACCGTGGAGACATTTGTATGGTTGTTCAGATGTTGGCTGGATGCAATGGGTGGTAAGGCTCCTGATGGATTACTAACTGATTAGTGCCCTGCAAACAGGAAGGCTGTGGAGAACACKATGCCACATTCAAGGCATCGTTGGTGTTTGTGGCATATCTTGAAGAAGTTCTCGTTGAAACTTGGCTCTTATTCAACTTATAAAACCTTTAAGCCAGAGCTAAAAGGAGCCATTTATGACAGCTACACACCGGAGGAGTTTGTTGAGAAGTGGAGTGCTGTAATGAATAAGTATAAGTTGGGCAATAACYAGTGGCTCAGCAGTAAGTTATCCCAAAAGCTTAGTTTGTAATCCTTGCTTAGCAGTAAAAGATTGTTAAAGGTMTGTTAAATTAATAGGTATATTAGCTGAAAACTTGATTGGATTTGTGTTTGTGGCCAGCACTATTTGAGGAACGGGAAATGTGGATTTTTGCCTACATGAGACACATGTTCTGGGTAGGTAAAAGGACGACGCAACGTTCAGAGAGAATAAATAGCTTTTTTTTATGGATATGTGAATAGGAACACGAGCTTGCGCGAGTTTGCAGGGCAGTACTTTGCAACTGTCCAGGCACGTGCTAGGGCTGAGGAGGATGAAGATGCGAGCTCAAGAAGGAACACATATGATCTAGTATCTACGTATTCATATGAGGCTGATTTTCAGAAGGTATATACCAACAATAAGTTCCGAGAGTTTCAGATTGAGTGTTTGAAGCTCATGTATGTGAACTAATTGGAGTGTAAGAAGGTAAATGAGCAAATTTATGAGCACATAATTAGGGATCGTATTTGGTACAGGTGCAAGGCCACACGTAAGGATGTGCCTTCAAATAGACARCGTGAGTATAAAGTGACGTTTAATTTGTCACTAATGATGCTTGGTGTGAGTGTAAGAAGTTTGAGTGTCATGACATCATGTGTAGGCATTTGATTCTTGTGTTTGACACTCATAATGCGGAGAAGTTGCACATGAAATTTTTTGTACGGCATTGGTATAAAGAATTTGACAGGGAACACATAAAAATAGGCGTGGTGCATTCGGATCCTCTGAAGAGTGATGTTGTGAAGAGGTTTGAGAGGGGTATGATTGAGTTCGAGCCATTGTGCCAGTTGGCTACAGAGATAGGGGAGGAAGAAATGYAGTCCTTGGTTAGAATTATTAAGGTGACTCTTGAGAGTTTGAAATCGAAGGGTTCAAAAARMGATGGCGTTGAAAATCGACCGGACTGTGGTAATGAACATGGATTGGCTAGTAAGAAAAGAACCAGGGTCAATGTCATTCCTGACTTGAATGAAACAGATTTTGCAAAGTTCATGGACAACGTTACTAGTCATGGCAATAGTGCAGAAGCTGTTGGTGCAAGAGAGTTTGTTGTAAAGGATCCCTTCCCTTCCAAAGAAATCTAAACATAGGCCTACAGAATCCCGGTACAAGTCTGTAGACGAAGTTAAGACAATCGGTAAGGGAAAAGGCAACGGGAAGAAGAAAGGAAAGGCCAGCAATGAAGTGGTAAGTAATCAAAGCATACCAAATTCAGTTTTTAATATCGATTGAACTATCTGAGTTGGATTACTTTTATTTGTTTGATAAACATTTTGTATTCACAGGATCAAAGCAAGCAGATTTGGGAGATGTTCTTGCAGTACAAGGAACGAATGGAGTCTACATGCGGACAACATGTATGTGGTATAGAAGGACCTTGCTCTACATATGTTCAAGGCCCGAGCAACGAGTATAAGTAGATATATGGTTNATTTTGTATTCACAGGATCAAAGCAAGCAGATTTGGGAGATGTTCTTGCAGTACAAGGAACGAATGGAGTCTASATGCGGACAACATGTATGTGGTATAGAAGGACCTTGCTCTACATATGTTCAAGGCCCGAGCAACGAGTATAAGTAGATATATGGTTKTGTCCAGAATGTCAGTAGTTTCCCTTCTAACCTGATCAATATTCCAGAAACTTCCAAGTCCCTTGCACCCCCAACTTATAGGCAGCAGACTCTTAACAAATACCTTAGTCCCGGATTTCAAATGCAGTCTAGTCTTGGTGCCAACACAATTCAGGCTTCTCCTTTTATCATGCCACCTCCAAAGGAAGTTGGCGATCATCCGATGAGTAATGGTGTTGATGTATTCCCGAATCTGCCGTCTTTGCCCCAACGGGAGGAGTAGGATCCATTATTCGCAGACAGTGTAGGTACTATCACCCGCAGTCGAAAATGTGGAAATGTAACTGATATTGGTGGTTCACACACCAAGAAATCAGGAGCAGTTGACTTGTCTCTTAGGATTGGAGGAGTTCTTGTAACTYTTGATAAGCTTGATATTTATTTAGCAGTGGCTTAGTTGGTTAGCAGCTATAGTAACCATTGATATTAGTTGATAAATCTGGTATTTGTATTCCACTGAAAAATGTAAATAACATTTGATCCAAGTTGAAATATAGTTAATATGAATTATTTGGATTTTCTAACTTTTAACCTTGATTYAGTGAAATCTGGTACTCATATCAGTAGCATTGGTTAATATCAATCTGTGTGATTTMTTTGAAGGGTGTGTGGTTTGTTTTGTACCTAATTCACACAAGAATAAGAGTATTAAGTTTACCAAATTTAAAAAATTGGAGCCAGATTGATGTTCGCCATAATGACTAATGAGTTAAAAGAAGAGTGTGTGAGTCACGTGACCTAGGACAAGTTAAATGAAGATTACGCGGCAACTCACTAAACCACAGATTAGTGATAATGTTGAACTTCTCCCCTACTAACCCCAAACCCCTTATTCAAACAAGCTGACCCCTTCTTCCTCCCTTTCACCTTGTTGCTTGTTGCTTGGCAATTGGTTCCCCAACAAACTCTCTGATTCAGGAATATGCAAGAAATTATGTAGCTTCTTTTCAAGTGGAGAATCCGAAGTGGAAGGCACCGTTCCAAACACCACCTCTTCAACCTCCCTTCCCGGTGATACACCAGACACCAGAACGAACATCGAAAAATGTCACCTTCTTAGATTTTCCAATTCCAACACATTGGGAACACAACCCCAACTCATACTTCTACCAGATCAAGTGTAACGACCAACTCACTAGWGTTCCTCCAAGACAGATCCGGAATTTCATCATGTATCCACACTTCGCAGAAGGGCCTTACTAGGATATGGTGATGATTCAAACTCAAGGGGGAGAGCAAAGACRTYTTCACCTTCCAAGCTTAGACGAGTTGAAAGAATCAGATCCTACAAATGCTGGCGAACTGTTGGAGTGGCTATCTCAGAGCCCGATCCCGGAGAAATTAGTGGTACCCGAGAAGTATTGCTGGAAGCTGGATCCTGCACCGCTAGTCCCCCAAGTTCAAACAACCTATACCATAATGAAAAGAGGGATAAGCCTGGAAAAGGGATGCCTGTCTAATGCCCTCTTTATATCCCAAACTCCAAGAGATTATATACAGATAGAGGTGATGGCAAGCAAGATAATGAACCACAGCCTCAATAGAAATGTCTGGAAGATCAGTTTAAACTCGTAAGAGGAGAAACTCTATAGTCCAGAGACGGGAGCTTTAGTCATGAAAGAAGATGTGAAAGAGGAGATTTGGGATAATGTCTTATCCCCAAAAATATCTGATGCGATGTGTCTTGTTGCGTGGAATGCAAGGGGTATAGCGAGGGATAATTTCGGGATTAACCTGCTGCACATCTGTGAAAACCACCTCCCAAACTTTGTTTGCATTTCAGAAACAAAAACCGGAAAGAAACATACTGAGGAAATTATTCGGGGTCTACCTTTTGATAATCACTACATCGTTGAACCAATGGGTCTTTCAGGTGGGTTGTTGCTTTTATGGGACTCGAACTGGATTGAATTTGATCCTATTGGTAGCGACATTCATGCAATACATGGGATTATCAAGGTATAGTCATATCCTTCTTCTTCCTTTCTTATTTTGACATTCATGCTCGATTGGTTTTGCTCTAAATTGGGGTTTCCCTTAGCTTTGCTCTAAATTGGGGTTTCTGAATTATTTTTGTATGATAATTGTACAATTATACTAAACAAAGATTCAAGTGTTTAATAGTAGTGATAGTTGACAATTGACAAAAACTACTTACACTATTATTATTAGTAGTGATAGATTTCGAAGTTCAAGTAGAGTTTGGATTCCAAGAGTTATGATCATTAGGGTTTAAGAGTTGTAATTTGTTAGACTATTATGAATAAGTTTCATTAATTTAATTATTCGAGATGCATTAGACGATATTACCACTGATAGTTGAGAATAACAAGTCTCGTACGTAAAAACCTGCTTCTATTGCAAAGTAGCACAAAATCAAACATAATTTATTAATTATAAAAACTATTAAGATCATACATAATCATCCATAATTTGTGAATTATAAATACTTTAAAATTTTTTTAAGATCATCCATAAGTTAATAATTATAAAAAGTATTGCAACGTAGTACAAAATCATCCATAAGACGAAAGAATGAAAAAAACCTAACGATGACAGAACATGAAGTACAATCTAGTGGAAATACTCCTTGTATAGTTTTGGAAATCCATCAACTTCTACATCTAGATTTCCATTGCTCCATGCAGTTAATTCCTTGCCATCGTTCTCAAAAATGTCTCTTAAAATTCATCGCTCAAGTGCTGAACTGTGACCGAGTGGATACTGGTTTGCATACTTGCACCAAAGTCGCCATTGTTTGCAAGTTAGTTCGACATTCATACGTGCTGCCATATCCAGCTGAGGGAATACATGGGCAGTCAAGATATCGTGACTGGTGCACAAGCTATGCGATGCTTCAAACACTTCCAACCCTTTAAGAATAGATTTGATAGTGTTATTAGTTCAAATGTAGATAAATAATTGATACATCAATACACAAATTATGATATTTGAGAGATACGTAGTAATGTCTAATAATAATAATAATAATCAGTAAAGCTTCTTACCATTTGGCGAATTAAGTCGTTCATAGACCGGGGTTGGACTAGGCCATGACATATTTTTATCATTCTCTGACTTGATCACGATTTTCCTATTGATCTCCAATTTGATCGATTAGTGGGAAGAATGAAGAAGGTTAATAAGAATGAAGAAGTTTAAGATTTTTTTTTTTGTGAATTGGAAATGATTTGAGTATACCTATATATATATATATATATATATATATAATATATATATAGTATATATATATATAAATTAAATATATATATATATATACATAGAATTGTTTCGTGTTCTTTAAGTAAATATTTGGTACAGATTCAGTTACATAATAACTACTAATTACATTTTATTAAATTCAATGTTTCTGATTATACACTAATGAAATGAAATGATGTGTTGTTTCAAAGGCTTCTAATAAAACTTTGCATTCGTGATTGTTCATCATTGTGATGCCCAAGTATGAAATGCACGCATTATGATTTTGAGTGAATTGTATTTGGGATTGCTTGTTGTCTTTGATTTCGTCTGAGCAATTTTATTAGTGTGACTGCTAACCTTCTTTGGTTGGCTATTTTGTATCAGTATATTAGAACCCCAAGTCTCAGAACCTATTTCTACTGTTTCTCCTTCTACGCCTACTCTTGTTCCTCATGCTTTTGAACAATTTTCTTTTCCCTCTTTTTCTTCTCCTCATTCTTCACCTATTTCTTCTCTCGTGTCTTCTCATCCTTTATATGTATATACACATTTGTACAGTTGCTTAGATGAATGAGATGAATTTTCATTTTGGCAAAATCTAGTTTCCTTCCAAATTCGCTCTAATTTCACAACTGATCATGTTGATAAGTCTTTGGTTCACATGTTGTAGAAATTTAGTTTAGGTAATCTACTTTGGCTACCTGGTTCACATATGTATTTGGTTGACATATTTACAAGTTCTGGAAGTTTGGCTTTCTAAGCATTGGAATGTATTTTAGGAAATCTTAGGGTAATATAATCAGAGGGAGGGGGGAGAAGTATGTATCCAAAAATTGTATGACATTGTTGGGAGGGTTAAGCCTCAAGAGTAATAGGCTTAAGCAATATATATCCTAGAAATCTTGAATATTACTATTGAATGAAAATCCCACTTTCTCATACATAAATCTAAAATATTATTACAGTTAATTACATTATTGAAATCCAAAAATCAGTACCACTGAAATTCTTTCAAACTCTGGTCTTCCTTCAATACTTTCTACTCTCACTAGGGATTGTTAAACTTTAGGCAGACCAGACTTTGAATTATCTAAACTAAAACAAAGAGGAACTTACTTTGATCTATTTAAAACTTGCAGGGATCTTCGACCTTCAATAAATCAGGTCATGTGGAGGAGTTGAAGTCGGAAGCAAACAAGGAAGTGGCAGACTTGTAATGTTGATGTAGAATTCTATAAACCTTAGGATTTGGATGTCTTAAACTTAACTACTATTGTGTATAATTGAATTTGTGGAAGGGGTGAGTAATTCCCCAGAGAATTTGTAAGACTTAATTTATCATTTTAACTTCACTTTGTAACCACCTTAGTGACRATCTTTTGTTTGTTGAATATTTTTCTAACCCAAAAAAAATTTTGTTAAGGAATGACTTTGTAAGCAATTTAGTAACATTTTTCTTTTATGACAAAAAAAGTTGGTAAGGAATGACTTTGTAAGCAATTTTGTAGTGTTAAGGTTTGGCCTAATAACATGACAAAATGCTTTCACTATATAGGTTGTAGAGAATCAACAATATGTGCATCTTTGACAACTTCAATAGTGCAAGAAGTTAACAACACTAGTTTTATTTAAACTGGATCACAACATGTTGAGTTCCCTAGTGTTTTAAGTGATGACAAACAGTTGCAAGAACAGGTACATTGGTCGAATGAATACAGCTGGTCTGAACAGCTGAGAAAACTGTTCTTGGTCACTTGAAAGAAAGTGACATGTATGCTAACAAGTTATATGTTRAAATTGTTRTATGTGRTTTAGCATACAMGTTTTTCCAACTCTCTGAGCAAGAAGGTCCTTCGAGTTYATCTCGTAAACATTCCAWGTTGAAAAYAAGATCAAYGGKAAGRTTTGAAGATGTTGAAGAATATGAAGAWTAGTTCTAGGTTTAGACTAGGTCTTTATATTGTATAAATGCATAYGTGTGGTTGATTGCTTGTATTATTGATGGACAGATTATGTGACTTCTCTTGTAGAATTGAAGACAACTAGACCAGTTGGTTAGTTAGCTTCAACTCTACCAGTTGGAAGAACAGTTCTACTGTTCTTACAACTCTGATCACCTTGTCGAGCAAGTAAACGTTTTTGAAGATTTTCCTAAAAAGAATTTTGGAAACTTCAAGGTGATCTAGTAAGAGTATTTACTTAGGAATATTGTGTAAATGATTTTAGTCGAGTTAAGTTAACTAGATATTATTTTATCTTGTATAAAATAATATCTTGTAAACTTTCCTAAAATATGTGTGGATCTTTGGAAACAAATATCTCACATATTGTAGGATTCGACTATGATCAATTGCATGGCTCTTGCCTATAAATATTCATGAGTATGCACTCTTACAAATGAGATTCTCTCCGAGCTTAAAAGAGTTATATTTCGAGAGAAAAGTCCTTAGTTTACATCAAGCAAGCATAGATCATACGAGTGCATATATTGAGCTTTAATTTYCTCTTATACGCTCTTTGTGAGAGTTATTTGAGAGAAAGAAACTTGTATTGGATCATCAACAAGGGGTTGATGATCGGGTAGCATTTGAGAGTTCAATTGCGAGTGCTTGTGAGTTCAAGTGCAAAATAGCACACTTGGGTTGAGTGTGGGGTTTCATTGTGTGAGAGATCATACATTGAGAGAGTGAGGGTTACTATTATTCATTCGGAGTAGAATTAATAAAAGTAACTAGGTTGGGAGGACGTAGCCCAAAGTTGGGTGAACCTCGTTAATATCTTGTGTCCTTTATTATTGTTCGATAACTGTTCTACTAACTGTTTAACTAATAATTCCGCTGTGAAGACTAGTACGACTGGTTTACCTGACTAGAACAGTAGCAAATCGAAAATTTTATTGGGTACTCAATTCACCCCCCTCATGAGTACTCTTGGGAAACCTTCACAACACAACAATATGTTACAACTCACAAGTGATTCAGCTCGTATGATGATAAGTGGCATACATCATTAGCAAAATAAGATTACTTTTAAATCTAACCAATAGACTAACATCAAAGACGACAACCTTATACTAATAGGAGTTCAACACCACTAGAACAAAATACTGGAATGTGTTGAGGAATATGGTGCTTGCAGCTCACTTGATGAAGTGAAAAACCTTGAATGACAGACCGGAGTCGGTGCAATGAGCTCGAAAGTGCACAGGGTTCCCTCTTTGATAGAACAAGCTTGAACAAAAGAACGAAAAACCACTGGTGAACTTTATATTGTAARACTCCCCGTGTGGGTTGAAGTAGCCTCTAACTTCAACCGCGCACGACTTGAAGTTCCTCCCATGTGGTGCGTACAAGGTAACCATTGTTGATTGCGGAATCTTGCCATCCGAAAACATGAATGTGTAGGCAAAAGCCTTAGGAATGCTCTGAAACATAAGGAGAAAAAATCAGTGTATTGCTATCCATGAAAATCAACAATCAAACAAATGTAATGTAATTGAAACCATTCTAGTTTACCACATAGCCAGCTACGACATATTGCTTGCTCATGAGGAGCTTGAAACAAGGGTAAGGTGAATATCCGATATATGTATCGGCACCTATTGCAGCCTCTGTTTTCCAGAATGCATAGTCAGTGAGCTTAACCCTTCCCCAACCAAGTAGGGGTTGGGTCCAGGGCTAATTTTTTTCACCAGACTAAACGAGTCATAAAGCCTGAAGATGAACACCACATTACCAAGGTATTGAAATAGCATAATATCACCATTGTTGATAAAATTCTCCTTCCAAAATGCAGTCCACCCATCTTTGTCGTTGATGTCATACACTAATCCACCGTCACTCTTCTGCCTAARATCAAGCCAGGCAGTCCAAACGCGGAAAGTACCTGCCTCCTGATCTTGATTGTGCCTTTCTTGCCTTGAAGATGGTGGGTGAAACAAGATGGGAAAACCTGTAGGTCATAGCAATCAAGGAAAAACAGGGAGTTAGATGTGTCCGAGTTAAACAAGAATAATTTTAAAACAAAATTGGATGCCGTGAACTTACTAGTCTAAGGACATTGTCATCCGACGCCGTGAACGAAATTTGAGGGATGGAGGCAGCCATTGAAAGGAGTGAGTCAAAGCTTGAGAGAGATGAGTCTTATCTATATTGCAATTGCAATCTCAAAGTTGCGCCAAAATAACTCGCCAACTTATAGTGTAGTCGTTTTAAACCAAATAAATATAATTAATGTTATCGGTTTCATAAGTTTGTGTATTAAACTGTGACATTATTGTATCAACTGTTACATGTGGGTATACTAAAGGTTGATAGTTGAATGTCGAAGCTTCAACAACTCATTTTATTCAACAAGTGTAGGGAAACTTCAAAATTTTGTATTATGTGTTAATGAATATGTATCAAATTGTTTTATATGTTCAGAGTGATAAAAGGACTATGAAATGTGTTAATGTCCCACTGATGCGTACCAAAGAATATTCTAAGGTCAAACACACCTTCACCGTGCTAGTGCAAGTCAACCAAAGCTTGAATGGGCTAATTGCATATTTAATTGCTTCATTCGTTACAGTTATTTCCTAAAACCTAATTATTGTTGTTTAATTTGTGTGTGTTATTTGTTAATCCCAAATACTAAGAAGAAAAATATAAAGTATAATTAAAACAGCATATTACAAATACAAAACACAGGATAACACATCACTTTTTCGAATTCAATCTGTCTGTTTTGATACACAATTAACAACATCACATACCCATCATCAATACTTATGTACACAACTTCAACATATAATACACGTGTAGRAAAAATTGGTTTAGCTGATGGAAAACTAGGAAATTAGGGTATTGCATGTTAATGAATGTGTATCAAATAATTATATTGTTGCATGGTGTTATAGTTGTAAGGTTGACTTCTAGACTTAGTAAAAAAATCTGGTGTCACAAAGAAATAATTGGGCACCATTCGTCCTGAAATCCTGATAAGTATTATGTTTCATGGTATCAAATTTTGTTTCTTGTGTATCAATCATACACAGTTATGTATCATTGATAAGAACTCAGAAGTAATACAATAAGGAACGTCAACCAATAGCCAATAACATATAATTAGTCGTGCACTCGTGCTGCTACACTTTAACCTTAAAATAGCCACCTAAATAAGTAAATAGTCTAAAAACAGATAATTAATCATGCTTGATTCAAAATACTTGGCAATTAAATATTTTTTGAAACTAGTATTTAGTTTTAACGTATTCTATTTGAATCAAAATTTGGAATCAGTCAAATAAGTCCTAGGAAGACTAGTTCCCCAATTGTTCATAACCAATGCCAAACAAAAGGTATTTAACCCCGCAATCCCTTGATGATGTTAAATTGAAGAATCCTTTGCAATATAATCCTAGAGTGGCCAAGTCCAAGTTTAGAAGGCTTAGGAAATCGAAATCCCAATTTTAGAGCCATATTGAAGGATTGAGTATGAATACATTTTTTTGGGCATTGATTGCATTAACTTYGGTTCCCTGGCTTTCTTGCCTTCCTAGGTGAGAAATATACTCACCAGCCATGAAATTTGACATGAAAACAACAAGAATTACACTAGAAATCAAGAAAGAAGCCATTGAGGAACACGAATTGAAAATCAAACCAAGAGTAAACCTAAACCAATGCTAAACTAATAAAAAAAACAAAAAAAAAACATACAAAAACATAAAGGGAAACAATCTAACAACAATTGACACAAGAATAAAAGTAAACAAAAATACCCACAAAATATTTTCCAATACATCACTACAACCCATTACTATGGATTGTCAATTTAAAGTACCAAAATATTAATATTGTCACTACACAAAAAGTTTACAAACCCTAAACCATCTACTTCTTCTTCTGTAGTTCTTCTGCTTCTATTTCTTCTTCTAGTTCTTCTTCTTCTTCATGATCATCTGGGTAAGTGTTCTTCTAGTTCTTCTTCATCATCTCATCATTTTACACATGTTTCAAATCAGCAAACAACTGGGGATCAGAATGAGCAAAAAACAGATCACATGGTATACATGGTATACAAACACTATAGGTCATGTAATTCCATTAGGATGGTTTTATTCAATCATTAACAAGGTTCCTTCCCTCAACAAGTTCAAACATGGAGCTAAAATATGGCAACCTTGTGTGAGTGGTCTAAGTACATCATCATTTGGACTGGTACCTATTTAAGTCCATCATCATCAGCCATTGCATCAGGACTTTGTATAACCAACAAACCAATTTTAAAGAAGCCACAACATTCCAGGATTTCCAACATTAACTAACAATTCAAGCTAACACATACCAACAATAATCGACAACCACCAATTCAGACTAAGCAGGACTTRATAATGTAATTTTACCTACAATCAACATTTCAGATTAAGCATACCAACAATAATCAGCAACCAATGAACCCCATGGTAAACAAACACTWTGCTTGTGTGAGTGGTCTACTGGTCTAAGTCCATCATCGTTTGGACTGCTACATATTTAAGGACATTAGAACCTTTCCTCATTTAATTTTCCCAACAAACACATCTCTCTTTAAATCTCAAAATGAAATCTTTCTGAATTCCAAGCCCCTTTCCTCTTTCATGAATTTATCCATGGTTTTCGAATTTTAATAGTGTTTGGGATTCTTTGTTTCAAATTATAGGGTATGAATAGGTGTTTTTTATTTTGGGGTTTCGAATTCCAACACTAATATCAATAGCAGCAATCATATGAATAGCAGCAATAATATGAATAGCAGCAATAATATGAATGGCAGCATTAACCATCATTTGTGAAGAAGCCAACACATTCCAGCTTTTACTAAAAATGGAACCTAACACATACCAACAATAATCAACAACCAACAATTCAGACTAATCAGGACTTCATAATGTTATTTTAACAACATTTAACATTTCAGACTAAGCATACCAACGTTCCCCAACAATTCAGACCTCTTAAAATTTAAGCATACACAAAAAACAAACTCAAATATCAAACACAAAACCCATCTAAAAAAAGGAAACAAAGAAAGCAATAAATTTAAATTTAAAAAATAAAGAAAAAGAAACAAAAAAATCCATACCTTTGCGGATCTGAGGTTGTATTTGCGGATTTCCTTTGTGGATCTGAGGTTGTATTGTCTCGTCGGAGTGTAGACAATCTTCTTTCCCTTCTTCYCATCAAGAGTAGGATACTCATCAATTGCCATGGGAGCGGGTTTAGAGATTTGAACCAAAGTTGGCTGACGAGCCTCCTACTCAGCATCAAGCCTTTCCTTTTCCTCCATATCCTTCATATCTCTGATGCGACAGACAATAATCGCAAGAGCATTGTAACCCACTATTCCAAGCAATTCAGGGCTATTCTCTTATAAAAATAGATACTTCAAATGTTCAACCCAGTTATCAGGGTTTGTATCAACGTAATCAAGGAGTTTCTTGATTTGAGTGTAGAGGTTTGTAGCAGCAATGTCAGAGAAAGCATCAAGAAGAGCAGATTTCTCGATCATCGTGTTTTTRGAGGAGTGGCAGTAGGAGAATTGCTTGCTTGAAGGAGATGAAGAAAGAGAGAAGAAGACGATGATGCGAGATGAAGAGGAAGCACAAGAGATTTCAGGAGTCAGAGACTTGTGAGTGATAATGTGAGGAACATCTGAGTGGTTACTTACTCGGAACATCTAGAGAATAGTGAGTAATAATGTCCACCATTGAATTCGGGAGGTGAAGGGTTTTTTAGGGTTTTTTTGGGTGCAATGAATTGGCAGTTGAATGGTTCTGCAAGTTTACTATACGTAAGTTGTATAACTAGTTCAACAAGGTGAACTATTCATAAGCTTATACTTTATYTTTTATTTTATTTTTATAAATTATAACAGCATATTACCAACCARCGGATAAAACGTCACATTTTCAAATTCAATCTGATTTTTCTGATACACAATTAGCAACATCACATACACATCATCACTTCATATGTACACAACTTCCAGTTTTATACACATACAACAAAAATTAACTTATCTGTAGTAAAACTAGAAAATTAGGGTARTYGATGTTAATGAATGTGTATCAAATACTTATATTATTACATGGTATTATAGTTGTACGGTTGACTTTATGACCTAGATAAAATCTGGTGTCAAAACGTTAAAGTTGGGTACCATTCATCATGAAATCAAGATTACTAGATTATTATATGTTGCATGGTATCAACTTTTGTTTCTTGTTTATCATTTAGACACAGTTGTGTATCATTGATAAGGACTTAGAAATAATACAATATGGAACGTCAACCTAACCCCTCAAACCCAAACTCTAAATCCCATACCCTGAACCCTAAATCGTTCGATAGAAGTGCCTTTAGTAGAGCATAATTAAGTTAAATTGTCCTGACTGTACTACAACTGTCTTTTATTAAGCATAATTGAATTGTAATTCCATGACTAGAATCGACCGGAGTCCAATTGAGCCGAACCCAATTAACGCTAATTCAATGAAGTTGATTATACATGCAGGCGAACCTAGCCGAAATAATTTCAATTATGTTGTAGTTTTCTAATGTAGTTCAATTAATCGACTTTGGCATACACAACCCTAAATTGAAATAATTGAAATAAAGTGAGTACTGCATGCGTTGAAATTTCACTAATGTAGTACAATGTTTTTCATGATATGTTTTTATTTGATTAGATGTTTCATGTCTCATTTCCCTTAATTACACTTTGAAATATGACAAAATTCATTGAAATCTAAAGCTCTCCTGAAGGCCCCATCATGGAGTCGTTTAAGATTTGCACATCACCGCCCAAAAGAAGGGTGAAATCTAAGTATATCTTAGAGATAGGCCTGTTAACGAGCCAAGCCGAGACCGAGCCTAGCTAAGCTGGGCTTCACCTCGTCAGAGTTATATAGAGGCTCAACTCGAAGCTCGAGCTCGTCGAGCCTCAAATTTTGAATTCGAGGTCTAGCTCGTTAGCTGGTAATCGAAGCTCGGCTCAAGCTCGAGGCTCGAGCTCATTTAAAGACTCGTTTTAGGGATCTCCCTCATTTAGGCTTATTTAACATGTTTTTTTTATGATTTTAAATTATAAATCTTCAAAGTTCAAACTTTCATATATCAACTACTAACATGCGAAAAAATATTCTACAAAATCCATAAACATATCTAACTTAAATCCAAATTACAAAGTATACAAATACTTCATCACACGCACATTCACACACTAACGAATGGATACAGGCACATGACTCGCGCGTGAGTGTTAAAATGCCCTTGTTCTGTTGTTCCTCATGCCAATGACTCAAAGTAGTGTAGCATAGGAGGGTTAATATTTTGGGGGTAATGAAGGAATACTATGAATACTCATTCACAAATGACAACCAGTTTCTTCCTTCTTCCTTTGCCATCTTCGTTGTTCTCGCCATTTTTGTAGCCAAACAAGATATTTTTCGAGGTAATTTTGCGATTTCTGTTGCTTCTGTCTCTAATTTATATTAAGTGCTCCATTGTTTGACCCAATTTATGATTAGATTTCYTTTCCATATTCTTGCTTGAATGGATCTAGTACTTTTTATTTGAATTGCAATTGCATGTGAAAATGCTTCTCCTTCGATTGGGATTGATTTAGTTGTGCAGAGTTAGGCATTTGGACTGGTTAATTTGTAATCGAGCAGATTCAAATATGTTTATGAAATAGACAACCTTTTGCTGTTTGGAGTGGTTAATTTATAATCGATCGGACTAAAATTTATGTTCTTCGATGTATATTGAAAATCAATGTTCTTTGGTGTTTGTTGCAGTTACCAATTTCAATTAAATACATTATCTACCAATGCGTTGTTCAAGTATCTTTGATTAAAAAAATTGCCAAGTGAAATTAGAGCGAATTTGGAAGTCGACTGCATAGATCACAGTTTTTGGATTATTACCACAATTTGTTAAAACTGGGAGATCCATACCGTAAAATTGGCAACTACTTAGCCAAAATAATTATACATAGTCAAAATAATTATACATAGTCAAAATAATTATACATAGCCAAAATAATTATATATAGTCGTGATAATAGAATTTAATCGTAAAATTGCCAACTAAATAGCCTCCCTCGAACTCGTGGCATCATTATCTGGAATATCTACTTCATCCAACACCCGAAATAACCGTCCTTGATCAGTTTTTGAACTTCCATCACAATAAAACAATAGCAAGAGATGTAAATAATAAGAATAAGTTCAATAACTTTTCTTCAAACATTAGAGACAACATACATACCATGTCAACAACATCCTCGTTGATTTTAAGTTGGTTGAAATGGGAAGTGAATTTGTCGACATCTTCATTGGTTGTTTGGTAAGTCCTTCCAAGGATTCCAATTGATCTATCATCATCATCATCTAACCCCAAAATTTGAATGGGCCTTAAATCACCAGCAACCAAGAAGGAATTATTAAGACCTTCATGATCAACCAACAGAACCTCATCACCAGTTACACTCCTTGGCCTCCTCGGGCTCCTCCTTGTTACCCCTCGTTTTTCGCCCCTTCCCTTAATGGCCATTGTCTTCTTTCTCCTGACAGAAACCTTCAATGCAGAGTGATATGGCCTAGATGTCTTCATATCATCATCCATTTGAGGCTTCATTTTGGTGTTCTTTGGTATTTATTTGTTATTTGGATTGAATGTTGTTTGGAATGTCTGTGTTTATGGTTTATGTTAGATAGATCAMAGTTTATGTTTATGTTTATATTTATATTTATTGGCATGTGTTGTCTTATCTCATCCTCTAAATTAATACATTAGGAAGTAGAACAGTTTAATGCAATGCATTATAATTGAGGGGATTAATGCAGATAGTGTTGATTCACTGATACAACATACAGAGTATCTAATAGTTCATTTGGCACCCTAGTATTTAGTAGGAAGTAGAACAATTTTATGCAATTTTTTGTGATGACTGATGAGTATTTAGCAATTATAGATAGTACACACAAGGGTTTTTGGCTATTTCAATTTTTAGGGGTCACTTTTATGCTACATGGCTTAGTTTTAAGGTATAGAAKTTCAGTCTGTGTAGTTAAAATGATATATTGGGGTCATTTTTTCCCTTTATATTTTGTTTTACATGAAGTAACATTTCGTTTTTTAAATATTGTCAAACACCACTTTACATTATTTATTGACAATTTTTTTTTATGTTTTGGAAATTTGGAGGATGAGCTTGGATATGCCCCTAAACTTATTTGCTCCAAGGAAGATTGCCCTTAAAGGATGTGTATTGAAGGTTGATCTCCAAAAAGCCTATGATACAATTAGCTAGGATTTTCTACGTGAGACGGAATGGTTATGTGAAGTTACTTGCAATCAATGACGTCTTTGGTGCAAGTATGTGATCCATTATCCTAAACTGCATGGAGAAAATTGTGGCTTCTTGAAATAAACTTGGCGTACTGGAAAATAGCTTGCTCAAATTGTAGCTTGTTGTGACCTAGTTATGCGTTTTATTCCCACAACAACTATTTATCATTTTTTAGTTGATTCCTATTGTAATTCTTCAACAAGTATATTTAATTTTTAGGATCCTTAAAATCTTGTAGATTACCACTGTTAATTTTTCATCCACATTTTATTTTTTTTACTAAGTGCTCCGTAAATAATTTTACAATAATTTGTTTTCCATAATATTGGAATAAAATATTGACTTCATTGCATTGACCGAACAGTTGTCATTGTCATGGGAAGAAATTCAACTAATTAAATCACCATTAACATGTGAAGTATTTATCCAAGTGACTACAATATAGAGTGATACAAAAATAATTTATTTTTTTTTTGTTTAGTGTGTAAATCGAAACAAATAACAAACATAAAAAAAAATTAAGGAATGTTGAAAAGGAGAATCGAACCTAAGACTATGCCAATCAAACAAGAGAAGAATTACCATCTTGCCAATCACATAGCAATATGATGAATATCTATTAAATTGGATATATTGTATTATACTGCAGGTGCCAAACCTTTTAAAACTGGGCCACGTTGCTGGGCCTCATGGGCCAAGGCATATTCCACCACCCCTTGTGGGTCCGCATTTTATATAGTTTGGCTAGAAGATGAGTTCTAATTCGTACAACTTGAGGATCAAAAAAACCAATTTGTGTATAAATTACACAAAGGTTTTCATTACAAAATTGGGAAACTACCTGTCATAAACTTAAGGTTTATGTGTACCAAAATTCGGAAACTACCTGTCATCAACTTAGGTTTATGTGTACAATTCTGCCACAGTTGTGTATAATTGGTGACAAGCAAAAAAGCAATATCACAACCTCCCTAAACCCTAAACCCTTAAACCCCAACCCTAAACCCTTAAACCCCAAACCCTAAACCCTAAACCCTTAAACCCCAAACCCTAAACCCTTAAACCCTAAACCCTAAAACCCCAAACCCTAAACCCTAAATCTTAAATGGAGTCAACTTGATCCGTATTGAGTGTAGTTGTGCCGTATTAGGCCGAATTTAGTCAAGATGAGRCGTATTAAGCCAAGTTGAGCCTAATTTAGTTTAGTTGAGCGGTAATGACTCGATTTGAGGCTAATTTTGGTCTACTTCAGCTGTATTGAGCATAATTGAGTCGAGTTGAACCTAATTGAGTGGAGTTGAATTGTGTCGTATTAAGGCGAATTCAGTTGAGTTAAGCAGCATTGAGCGGTATTGAGTCGAGTTGAGCATGAATGACTCATGTTGAACCGTAGTGTACCGAGTTGTGCGCTATTGAGTCGACTAGGGCTGTATTGTGCATTATTTAGTGTAGTAAAGGCCTCATTGCAACTCTATTTGAGGATAATTTACTCGATTTGAGCATAATTTAGCCGAGTTGAGCCGTATTGAGTCGAGCTTGGAGGCCTTGTTTAGCACCATTTACTCAACTATATGCCAAATTGAGTCTAGTAAAGGCCTAATTGAGTGTAGTTGAGCCTAATTTAATCGAGTTGAGCCGTATTGTGCCGAGTTGTGACTAATTCACTCGAGCTTGGTCGTGTGTAGCATTATTTACTCGAGTAAAGGCCTAATTGAGTCTAGTAAATGCTTTTACTCGAGTCTAGGTGACCAGGGCCAATTTGGACGAGAAATGTCTAAGAATTCCCTAATTTCCTCTTAATTATGTCCAACGATTCCCTAAATACATCTTAATTAGGTCCAATGATTCACTATTTACATCTTAATAAGGTCCCTTAATCCACTATTTACAACTTAATTAGTTAGGTCCATTATTTCCCTATTTACATCTTAGTAAGGTCCATTATTACCCTAACAGCATACTAATTAGGGCCATTAATTCCCTACTAATATAAGAAATAGGACAACCTCTAACCGTATACATCAACCTCAATAACCGTAAACATTACCGCAATAATATACACATCAGTAACAATTTTGTTACACATCAGACACTACCCCATACACACTAACCGCAATTGTACAGGCATTTTTCTCGATCGTCCACGTGCGAAAAGGGACTGAGGATGATCAGTGCTGCTTCTGGCCGTGTTGTCACGTCAATCTTTGCGCCATTTCTCGTCTACACACATAGACCCTTATTTGGTACACATCTTCACTAAACGTATAGCCTTATATGTTATATATGTATATAATTATTGTGAATGTGGGTGTATCAAAATTTGTATGCCATTTCTCGTGTACACACATACGCTGATTTGGTACACATATTGACTTAACGTATACCCTTATATGTTGTATGTTTTTGTATGCTGTTACAACAAATCTAACACAAAATATGAATGATTTGGTACACAATGTAGGGGATATCAAACGCCAAAAAAAATAGTACACTGTAAATTTTCGCATCCATTGTGTGTTGTGCAAGCTTTAAAACATCACCATCTTAAATTTTGAGTTGGTTTCCCATTTACTCTTTTTCATTTTGAAACATCTCTCACTCTACTCCCTATTCCTGCTATCCTCCACATTCTTGCTCTCCTCRATATTATTGCTCTTGGTAACTCTTTCATCCAAGCATCCAACAATGGTTGCCTCTTCTTCCAAACAAAAATCCATCGCAACTTACCCACCTTGCCCACCTTAAACCATCCAGCTGATGAAACACCAGACCATATGTGCAATTAGACCCCTAACCTCCCTAATACTATGGGAAAAATTTTTGAAAATGACCTTCATTTTGACTTCAACAGCAACATATACATGGTCACGAATGAACCATTTGGGGCACGTGTTAGGGTTTCAGATGACACTCTGAAGCGGATCTTAACAAGTCCTAATACTTCTTGGGTAGGGGAATTGAAGACAATGGCGATGAAGCCTGCCGAAGGAGATGGTAAGATTCGAGTTGCTCACTTACCCTACTTACTGGACATTTGGCATAAGGTGGACTTGGGCCACGTCTACTGGAAGTTYGATAACTTCAACCTAGAGTATGTTGGCATAACCCATCTTGTGCCAAAGTTCCTAGAGCATGTAATTGATCCTGCCCCTAAAGTTGAGTTTGGGGGGTCTCATTTACCACTTGGATTCGAAGAAGATTGATGTTGTAAATGGGAGCTTCACAAATGGATTGCAGATATTCCATGAGAATGGTGAAATGTCTGAAGTTATACTTGTTTTGGCGACGGAGTACATGAAGGAAGATGGGATAATCAAGAAGGAGGATCCACGTTTCAAGTGTCATGCAGTAAGGATTCAACCAAGGTTGGAGCCTAAGAAGTTAAGTTTTGGAATTGGTGATGCGTTCATTCTCTGGAACTCAAGGGGTGTTACACGTCCCTTATTCATAGGAAACTTTAAGAAATTGGTTGACATTCACAAACCATTTCTCATTTTGTCCTAACTGAAATTCYTTGTTCAAAGGAGCAGTTCAAGATGGTCTACGCTGAACTTGGTGTGAACTATGGTTGGATGATTGATGAGAGCATAGGGCTGATGGGTGGAGTTGTGGTTCTATGCGACATGGGAAGGGGAATGCCAGAGCCAATTTTGACCAGGAGCGATAAGTCCAAAGTCCTCTTGTTGGTTAGCATTAAGGTATGAATTTGGTCTTGCTTCAAGCATACATTTGCTTTTCTTACAATTCAATTTATCTAAATTCATTTTGACTCTACTTACTCAAAATTTGTAGGTTGTAAAAAGTGTTGCCACACCAATCAGCAGCACCCCGACGAACTGAAAGTCAAAGTAGCATAACCAGCGGAATGCAATGTTAGATGTTGTGCACCATTGTAATTTCATCTTGTCGGTTGTTGCTCTGTTTATCTTCTTAGTATGTTTGTGTTTGTATGAAGACATATGTCCCTAAGTATGTTCTGTTATTTAATTTGATCCTGGTAGCTTGTAATATACGCATGGTGTGTTGGACTTATGATGCATTTTGTTGCTTAATAATAGCAGAGTATGTGTGTTTGTGTTTCGTTTCTAATGGTTTGTGCATGGGGGTTTCCATTGTTTTTGTTTTTGTTCTTTAATTTCAATTGTTTAACCATTCACCACTGCTTAATTTCAATTGTTTTTGTTTTAGTTCTTTAATTTCAACTATTCTTTAATTATGTTGTGTAAGAAATAGGCTAATATATAGCATTTTATTATGCAATTGCTTTSTTGTTAGAAGTTTAAAGAAAAAATCAGAAAGCTACTCCACACTCWAATACTATAGTGTGATCATTAGTTTGGTAATTACACAAGGGCAATTCGGGAAATTCAACTACTTGTTTCTGTTTATATATACCCTTTGCCCAACACCACTGAAGCTCATTCATGTCCTAAGAACCCCATCATATTACAATTAGGCTTCTAACTTTCATCCTCCTCTTTTCCTTCCACACCATTTCAACCATYACTGTGACTCACATCCCCACTTCCTGTGATCAAATTGATAATTTGCTTAGGGGAYGGTTTGAGATTGGGAAGGTAAGTGAAATATGCGGAGAATCTTCCATTGGGAAGACCCAACTATGTCTTCAAACTCTTGTCACCGCTTTGTTGCCTGTTCATTTGGGGGGGAGGGGGGGCTAGGTGGCTGTGCAATGTACTTCAGTTTCATGCTTCCATTTCCCCTAAAGAGGTTTAAGTCTCTTTGGAGTGTTAGAGAACCAAATTGTTGTAGCCTAGTCAGTGAGAGGCTACATTTCGTGAGTGGTAGCACTCCTAGGGAACTCCTAGACATGATTAATGGTTTAGAACATCAACTGAAGGGGGGGGAACCGTAAACTGCAAGCTCGTTGTCGTTGACGAAATCTATGGTTTTGTGACTCACCAATTCCCGACTACAAAAGAAGGGTTTTGGGAACGAGCACAAATAATCAAATCTATCGGCTTTGCATTGGATTACATTGCACACAAATACAGGGTTGCAATTGTCGTGACTAATATGGTTGTAGATWTTACGGGCCAGCCAATTCTCTGAGTTTCATCACAAGTGGCAGGATTGTCAAACCTGGTGTGGGAGCACATTGGGAGAGGAGGCTGTCATTGAGATGCCTACTTACAAAAGACTACGACAAAGAGGTGTCGCGGTGGAGAAGGAGATTTCACTTTACAAATGCAAACAGACGCAGTATCATTAGTGTCGTTTAATTATTACGGATGATATGTAACCACTAAATCCTTTGTTAGAAAATGTTTACAGTTGTCTGAAATTCTATCTTCTATTAAAAAATATTTCTACGACAACTTAATCTTTGTCACATACATCTCGTTGCACAACTCATACAGTGTGCATTACATAGCAGAAAAATTGTAGTTTACACTTATAGTTGTGCTTCACGCCTCATAGTTCACTTCTCATTCAGCCTCTTACTGCACAACGTCTTGCAAAGTATCAATTTGCGCTTTTGAAGTGAAGGAAAGTTCTTTGACATATAATTAAATAATTTCAAATGCACCATCCACCCTAATATTACAAAAAGGTTGAGTACATTAGTATGACATAAGACGAACCCATCTGAGCAGAAATAAAACAACAATAAATGAATTCTTCCTTCTTTTACAACTGACTCGTCAAAACAACCAYTAAACCACAACTCTTTATTCATTCACTCGCAATAGTAACAACAATTGGATAGCTTTTCCACTTACCTAATAATATACATCTTAATCACTAGCATAAATATGATTTCACTATGCATACGCATGCCATCAACGCAAAAATATACATCGGACTTCCTACCACCCACCAGTGAGATAATGAGTGCTTGTACAAAAGAACTCAACAACATTGTAGCCCATCCCACCATTCCTACCATATCATTGCACCACTAACCTATATGTACCGCACTACGGGTAATGAATATATGGATGAAGATATTCACACACTATTTGTTGTTATACCCACAAGCCACAGCATAACATGAAGCATCAATATATGTTGAGTTTATGAATTAGGAACCCAGCTTCAGCTAACCTAGATACTATAAAAGCTCCCAAAAGATGAGGGCAACAATCATCCCAAAAAACTGAATCACCACCCTCATTCACAGACTAAACTATGGATAGTCACTACTGAGCTTTGTTCATATTACTTTTAACCAACGAACAAWCACGTTCCCGCTCCTCGTTGAAATCTGACAACAAATCTTCATGCACAATCCACCCTGCCTCCTTGTCCACTGGATCCTATTGACCAGAAAATTGAAATACATAATTTCAGACTCCCTTCAGTTAATGTAGCATAATAGGAAACATTGCACTTACAATTTCAACAACAAACTGCATCCGATAAGCYAGCCTCTTGACCGCATCAAGCATKTCCAAACCGTTGTGAATCTTGGATGATTTGGTATAATGAGAACTDTTATGTCACATGTTTAGGAAACCAATCTATTAAAAAGACAGATTGCATAACAATAACTTACATTTTCCCCGGGCAGGTAACTGTCACAGTGTAGGGTTTGAGTTGATCACAAAATCTGACCTTCCATCTAGGCCTTGCATATTTAAGCAGTTCATCCACTGCCTTACACTTAAAATGGAAATACAAAATTCAGGCACAACATTTATTGCCACATTCCATACACAAAGTTTGGAATAAAATTTTGAWCACAAATTGACACAACCACACTTACCAATTTCATCAGCATCTCTTCATGCATAACATGTGTCGTTTCGGGGTACATAGAGTCAACGACACCGATCTGTTTCCCCATCAGAGATATGCCAGCACACCACCACTGACCTCTTTCTAGAATAGGGACAAAAATCTACAGTGAAATTCAACAAGTCAGTCCCTACAACTACAACTACTCCTACAAGAAATCTGTAGCCACAGGGGTGGATCCAAGATTTCGGGTATGCAATACAAAAATTAAAATTTCACGTCTAGGATTTCGGGTAGCTTTTAGGTCATTATTAATATATAAAGTAAACATAATTAAACATGATTAATTTTAAAATATTAATGTGTTACCACAAATTAAACTAAAACTTAATAATACTCAAACTTTTATAATAACAATTCACAATTCTAAAAATTTAACAATTTTACAATCAAAAAATTAATAAAAGAAAATTCAGATTTAGAACACCAACGTTGTTATTGACAGGTCGATTTGAAAATTACATTCAAAAATAATTAACTACCAATTCTAATTAAATTAAAAATTAGAAGAGTCACTTTGAAAATTAAATTGAAAAAAATATGGGGAAGGTTGATGCTAGAGAGGACAAGGGAGGTGTGGAAAGAAAATAAGGACATGTTTTAAGATGGGTAAACAATAAAAGAGAAAAACCCCAATAAAAGATACAAAAGGGAATCAAACCCTTGACCTGGACAAATAATAAGTGGGCTCCATGTGTTGGTACTTGGTAGGGATTCTTAAGGATAAAAGTATAAAACCATCTGAGCCAACACATAAATTGTGATATAATGCAAGCATATTATACTTTTAACATTTTTTAWTTTTTCTTTTTTTATATAGCTGAGTTTTCTCCCAAACAATGCTTATGCATGCATAACAGTGCTACATAGTAGCTCCGCCAGTGTAGTTAGCCATTACTACTCCAAAACTAACGGCATTCATGGCATTAATATCCAACTACCGCTAACACATACCTTGTTCAGCCTGCTCTTGTGCAACTCCTTCAGACGAGTAGAGCAACGCTCCTTCAGGCTCTGGTCCAATAACTCACTGCCAACAACATTCTTAACAGCATTCACAACAGCCATCTACATTTACATAGCAGAAAATAAGAGTTTCAATAAACCTACAAAGTACGGAACTACTAATTCGACACAATCTTTTACAATGAGTAGGGGATTACTCCAAATTCCGGGTCTAACATGATCCTGCGACTTCTGGTGGTGGGAAAAAATCGGTCCCACAAAGCCTCGTACACAGGAACAACAGCTTTGACATACTGTAACAAAATAAATGACCTGTTAGATATATGAATGACAACAAACTATAATTCATTAGGGACTATAAGGCTCACATTAGCATCTATAATGCGATCGGTTGAAATAATATCCATTCGCCCGCAGCAAAATAGTGTCAGAGCTGCAAAACATTAGTAACTGGTTAGTCCACAATTACCACACAATATTTACTTACAATTATTACAAATATTCTCCCAAACTACCTCACGAACTTATCACCGGCCATTTTCACAAACTCAACTAGCTTCCTGTTGTATGCTCAGGGTCGCCATGACTTAAAATAATCGTCTAACAACTTCAACGGAGGCTTTGTTCTCCTTTTCTTGCGGAACCTACCCTCCAAGGTATCATCACACACGTTCTCAGTGTCTTCATTCTCATTTGGGGGAGGTGTATTGGGTGGATTAGGCCCTCCTGAATCATTTCCCACCAAATCTACTTCACAATCATCCTCTCTAAACTCTCCCTCAATTGGAGGAGTCAAGCACGACTCCTCGTCCGAGTTCTCGACTTGTAGGTTGTCATCAACATGGGTAGGGTTGTCAGCTACAGGCCCTTTCTGGATTAATGAGGGATCGCACTCAAGCACTCCCCCCTCYCGACATAACTGCTCCAAATTAGGGACACTAGTGTCTTGGCTTGCAACTTGATCTTCAGAAATGTACTTGGAAATATCCATATCAGATGCTTTTGAGATGACATCAAGTAAATTACCCTGCAATAGATTGCCCATATCCGAGAAATTAATGTCAGGAAGATCCCCAAACGAGTTTGCACCAGTTTCAAGTATCAACGGTGTCATCGACACATGGGGGTAAATGAATACTATCACACCTTTCGTCGACGGGTTAATAGTATCATTTGCAATACCGGGAGAGGGCCTAAAAGACATATCACAAGGTGCCYAAAATGGCTCATGGACGGGATTGGTTTGCAGCTACCTGGTATCGAAGCAGGGTATTCCAGCACCTAAGCACCACCAACTACACAGTTGTTGACAACTGGTTCAGGACCACCACTTTCACGAACATTGTTGTCTAACAAAGGGAAGAAAACATAAAAAAAAACATGAAGTCCCTCTTCAACTCCTAAGTCATAATGTTAATACCGCAAAAAAATTAAACCCATACTTTCTTGAAGGTTTGACTCGTTTGGATTTATCTTGGTCGTTGCTCCTCTCCCTTTTCTTGGGGGCTTGCGATTCCAAGGAGTTGAGCTCCTGATGCTGGCATCCTGGAGGAGGTATGGGRCTCCCTGGGGTCTGGATTGCAGACATCATCGTATCTAACGCCACCTTAAAGTTTGGTTGAGGCATACGGTCCTGAGCCTCAAGGGGATGGTCCTTGCCATATGCAACGTTTAAAACCTACATTGAAAGCATGAACTATCAAAAAATTTGCACATTAAATTTGATTAACCAAGCCATGTGTCAAGGCAAGTCACTTAAACCAAGATTGCCAAAGTCACCGGACTGCAGTTCATCCTCCATCTCCYCTTTATCCAGCTCCTCTGTTGACCAAACCTTGATGCGTGGATGTATATTCCAATCCAGASGGTTCCTTTTCAACCTATCCACATAGAACACCTGCATAAAGTCAGAGTGTGTTACATTAAAAATACAAGTGTCAAACATCAAGTTCAAATTCATCTAACAAGCAATAAACATGTTCTCTCACCGCAAGGAATATGGTACATCCTCCACAACCATGAACGTTAAGGTTGTGCAAAAATTTCCGATTCCGATTTTCTGAWACGACATACGGTTTTTTTTCCGAAAATACGGACTTTCGATCCCGTTTTTTTAAATTTGGAAAACCGGATCGGATATCCGGTTTTTAAATTCGGAAATCGGATCGGAATCGGAATGTTGAATAAAATTGGGCTTTTAAATTCGGAAATCGGAACGGATATCCGGTTTTMAAATTCGGATATTCGGTTTTTAAATTCGGAAAATCGGATATTGAGCCAAAATGATTGGATTTTAATTAAAAATTGACATTAAAATCACGCAATATTAAGCTCCAAACCGGATTCGGATATCCGCTTTTCCGATCCGATTTTTTCGGATATCCGGAAATTCGAAAATCCGGATTATTCGGATCGGAATCGGAATAAAAAAGTAGATTTCCGAAAATTCGGATATCCGGAAATTCGGATCGGAATTTTTCRGGTATCCGGTTTTGAACAGCCCTAATGAACGTACCCATCTGCATCAAACTTCTTTCTAAATGTCGCTACACATTTGAGGAGATGGTCTAACACAAGTGAGCACCAGTCATARTGCCTGGCATCGCTTGCAAGAGTGGCAGCCGTGAGCACCTTATAAGCCATCCTATGACAAGTATTGGGACATAGCACATCATTCAACACTAGAATAATGAATACAATCTTAAATTCCAGCTCATCAGTATCAGGTGACTCCACTGCATCAAGTACTTTACTTCTACTTAATACTGTGTTGCTTGAACCAGTTGTGCCGTTGTACTTACCATTWAAGTATTTAACTCTACTTTTCATCTGTTCACTWACAGGCTTGGTGGGAATTTTTAGTCCAAGTCCACCATCTTCATTGCCTTTAAGAATGCCAAGCACCCAATGGACTTGAACGTTTGAAAGCCYAAAAACTTGTCCATCACCAACAACTAGTGCTTTGTCCTCTACATCAACCTGAGTTGCTAGCCAATAACAGAGATTCCTAGGGATCTTTATATTATAGAGGTGGACCAATTGTTCAAATCCCATATTACAGACCCATTGCCACTTCTTTCCATGGAAACRGTCAAGCAAACGMCCTAGCGTCTCAATACGGCAATTCACGTTGATCCGCTGGAAAAGATTATAAAGTTACAAACACTAGTTTTTAGAGACATAATATCTACAACATAATTGCCCCCTTGCAAAACAAAGGACCAAACACCAACTATGATTAACTAAATCCATTAGTGTGCATTATCTCAAATCCTGATTATACTATTAACTTATTCCACTTAACTTAGTATTCAGTTAGTTACACTTGATTAACCTCAATTTCATGTCTCGTCAACAATTTGTTACAAATTAGAGGTCAATTAGTGTGCTAGATGTAAGGCTTGCCTTACACTCTCCCCTAGCATGAGAAATAAGGAGTTCTTCTACACACATTCTCCAACATTTTCTATCCATATTCTCACTATTGCTTCTTCTAAATTTACATTGCATATCAATTCATTTTCATAACCTTTTGCTCATACATATTGCAGTTCATCAATTCAAATAATATGACAATACAACCATTAATACAGTGTTAAACGACCAAAATYCATCCATTACCTTATCAGTCCTTTCATCAACAAATCGAGTCTCAATTACAGTTTTAGAGGCCAACACTTTCGCACCCTTATTCAAAGAGCCACCCTACATATAATCAATTTTAAAAATTACACTATTAATTATTTGCATACATTTACCACTAAATCAAAATATATGATTCAATTCACAGAAATACAACAATTAGAAGCCCACCTGTTTCGCTCTGCTAGTTTCAACTCCACTATTTGATACGCCCTTCTTCTTCCTCCTCTTCTTTGACACAATTCTACTTCCACTACCGCTTTCGCAACTCATTGTGTCTGAAAAATGTCACGATGAGTAAAAAAACTAAACAAACATTGATAAACAACACAGCTATCTGATCTAGCCAATGATTCGCAGCTGCAAATGAGCTCAATTTAACGATTAAACATACATTACTCGAAAACCCCCAAATTCTAGGGTTCGTGAATTTACTACTAAGACATACTAACACAAACAGACCTTTACGCTAATCTACGAAATAATGACTATAATRGGAGCTCGACACAACTTACCAGCATTCCGAGCGTTGATCGACATTTCAGTTTGCACACATGAACGCTTGAACGACGAGTCGACGACTTCAATGGTGTTTTTGAGCTACCTTGAAACGATACAGTGACTGATAGTGGCACGAGTAATCGAGTATACRACTATATGTTTTGTTTTGAATTTTGAAGAAACACCACATTTCTGCAAATGATTCACAAAAAACATAATTGATACACGAGAAATCCCAACAGATACACCTGAGATATTATTTACACAAAAACTCATTATTGATACACAAAAAATCCTAACACATACACATCCTTTTTACTACGGTAAAACATTAACTCATCTTTGTGCTACCCCCACTTCCCCTACCTGAAATGGCAAAATTGCCCTGGGAGTGACCACAGCAGCCCATCAGCGTGTTGGATCCATCATCCCCCGTTCCATTACATGCCATTGCAAAATCTCAAAATCATTTATTTTACTTGTAGCATGAGTATCCCACAATTACATAATTAAGTATATGAAGAACGTGAGGTAGGAGCTTCCGCTGAAACCTAAGTCCGATGAAGATGACAACAAATTTTGGTTGTCGGTCTTGTCAGAGATCGCCATCAACAATTCGTAACAGTGATCCTCCTTGTAGTGGTCAAAGTATTTTATTTAGGATTAGAAATTGTGTGTTTGATTTCGAGAATAAGAGTGAGAAAAAATGCAAAGTGAGTGAAAATGAAGGAGAGAGAAAATTAAAGTAAGTGAAAATGGAGAATAGAGAAAATAAGATTGACGAAATGGAGGAAAGAGAATTTYGATACTCCCTCAGTCCTTTTTTATTTGCTACATTTGGACTTTTGACACAGTTCATTTGTAAACTTTGACTTGTTTTAATTTTATATATTTACATTAAAACATAGCTAATTGTGATCTTGTTTGATTCGTCCCGATATGTACTTTGTAGAAATATAATTTTTATAATTTTTTAGCATTTACAACTCATGATATTGTAATTTGAAGTCGTGTCTCGAAAACTGTAAAAAAAAAAAAAGCAAATGTAGCAAATAAAAAGAGACGAAGGGAGTATAAAAATGAGTTTGAGAAGAGAGGTTGAAGAATGAAAGTTTGTTGTGTTACTTGTGTAACGAGATTGTTGAAAGTTTAATATACACCCTCTGTATCAGTTTATCTACAACAATTGAGTGTATATGTAGGAGATAAAATATTTATTGTTGCAAACTTGCAGATAAACCAATACGAAGGGTGTAAGTATCTCATCACACCTTAAAAATGGGTGTGGCCAGCCACATATAAAAGTTTGTGTGAGACTGAATGGTTTGTTGCATCCAATCAACCGGTTGTATGAGGGCGCAACTGTTGCCTAATTTATTAGGAAGGATATCATGTAACATTCAACAACAAAGTCACATTGCATATATAACCCAAAGGGGGTGTTTGGTAGATGGAAATTGGAGGTGAGAATGGTAATAGTATTTCCATTAAAGCCCAATTCTCATGTTTGTGATGTTGGAATGGGATTACCTAGGGAAGGGGAATGGGAATAAAAAGGCTTGAATTCCCCATTTTTATTACCTAGGGGTAGGTAATAGATGGGGAATTCAATTTTTTTTTCTTTTTTGTTTTTTTTTGGAGATTATGTGAGACATTTTTAAATCAAAATTAAGATAATACAATCTATATTCTATATACTATTACTAAAGCAATCCTCACCTCCCAAAATTTTCCCTCTTAAATTTCCCTCCCAAACACAATTAATTTTTGCATAAAAAAATGTAAAAAGACATTTAATGAAGGTTAATAAATGTGTTTTTGAATAAAATTTTATATATTTATTAATTCATTATAATTCTAAAAATATTTTTTGTCAAAATAAAACCTTATATTTAAATAATGACAATTTTAAAATATCAAATACTTCGTATTAATTTTGTTTAGAACAATTTATATTTTATTTGAAAACCGAGCATACGCTCGAGGATTCCTACATTTATTCRCAAGCCTATACCAAACATGGAATTGGGAATATCTTATGAATTCCCACATTTCAATTCTCATTCCCATTCTCATTCTATATTCCCCAAATTTCCATTCTCACTTGCCAAACGCCCCAGAATAGATTATCTTACTTAAAACGTTAAGTTGGATCATGGAAATATGATTCACATATTTGCAGCTCAACTGGATTCCCACAGAAAATTTGATCAACAGCAATCAAATAATCAATGTGCTTTCAAGTTTCAACAGACATCGCTTACACTTTCACGAAGTTACCAGGAACAAAATTAACATCAATGAATAGTGTTCGGCAGAAAAGGTTGCAAACAGCTATTCATCGTCGTCAGGATCAATGTCAAAATCTTTCACCTTCACATCTGCATCTTCCCCATACTGAATGCTCATGTCAATCTGTGACAACACATACTGAATGCTGTTCTCTTTCCTCAAATCAAGAGGGACGAAACTCACCATGCTGTACTCATCTACCAGATCAATCAAGGCTTTGTTCAACTTCTCAAACTGTGGGGCCATCCGTCGATTCAACTGTGACAGCAATATATGTGCCTCAGGGTTTAGGTAATCATCAAGGTCTTTCTTGTTCTTCACAAGGTCCATTTTCGACAAGATATTGACATGGGGTAGTTCTAGCTGGACCATAGCAGAGAGAGATGACAAACATCCACTGATAAACTTGGTAACATCTGTCATAAACTGTGAGTCCAGCAGATAAACAACACAGACGTTGAAATTCTTACGCTTCAAATGCTCTACAAAGTTTTTAAGAACCGGGACATGAGAGAAGAGTTCAATTTGTCCAGGGCAATCGAAAACCAAATAATCATCGTCCAAAAAATCTTCTAGCTTTTCGGTAAGCCAATCATCCAGATTATCTTCAAGTTCCTCCATGCAGTAAATCAAACCTCCATTTGGCCCAAGCCCCAATTCTTCCATGACATCCTCCAGATTGATAAGTTCCCTTATATCCACAGCAACAGGATAGTCAAAGTTTTCAGCAGCTGGATCAAGATTCACAATATTAATTGTCCGACGCAAGGTTTCACAATGCCGGTACAAACTAGAGCAGTAAGTTGACTTTCCACTTCCTGCAGGACCAATAACTAGTTGTGCATACCCCATCACAAATTTCTCAAGGTTTCAACCTAAATGTCAGACAAAAATACACAAAAATCATGAGCATAAAAACAAAAACAGAGGGAAGAGAAACAAGGGACACACAGAAAATGTCAGTTTTCTACCCCATACGAAAGGGGGAAACCATACAGGCATACATATATATATGTACTTTCTAAACAGAATACGGAGTACACACAATTACACAAGAGGGGAAGAGAGCTAAAGCCTAAATGTAGTAGGAACATCTTTTAGTTTTTAACAGCAAAAGATGGTGGAATGGTAGACCCAATCTTTAAAAAAAGCATGAGGGAGATATCTGAACACCAGTAACAAATAAAATTATGCCATTACGCAAACAAAGAAACTCCAAATCTATTACTTGAGAAACTAAGTGATTGAGGATCAATCAAAAAATTAATAGAAGACAACATGAGAAAAGGGACAAACAGCTACAAAATAATATAATAGTCAAAACTTGACCTGAAGAAGCAGGAATTTCTACAATCCAAGTACAACATTGAAAGAAAATTAAARTTTATCAAACATTTAACACTGCACCATACACTCGAGCCTATACTGGCAGATCGGCAGGACTGCAAACTGCCTCATAGCCCCAAGTAGAGCCGTAGAAGAAATGAAGACATTATCTTCGAAATCATGGTTTACATTAAAAAAAAAAATGACCAAAAAAAAAACACAACTAAACTCAGTTTTAAAAGGTTGCGGTCTCAACTTATGGGAGAAGATAATTCCTGGTTAAAATGTTCAATCACACACACTTGCAAGTTCATCAAATATTAGATTTCTGTCAACTTAAACATAAGCTGATATATGTCAAATAGAACACACTTACTATTCTTTACAAAGAGCCATAACCTGATAAAGCTACAATGAAGTCATGAACATTAATATACATCTAGGAAACATGATAAACTAGGTGCAGTATAAGAAAAGGGTGTTAAAAATAGTTGGTTTGGCTCTATATAGAAAGACTGCAAGTTTCAAATAAGACGTCCACTATCACACTCTAACAATATCGGTTCCTAGTCCTTCAGCATATTCTCATTGTGCAGGTATTCCTACTTCTATTGCTTGTGATGCATCTAACACATCTAGGTTCTAGACTTCTACCAGTAAATCAGATATAAAATTGGTTTGGCCAATGTAGAATCAGGTAGATTAGTCTCAAATCTCATCACACAAGTCTGAATTTCACTAGAAAATAATTAATTAAAATTGTTCCATACATAAGTTCAAATATCAAAATACAAGAAATAAAATGAAGTCAAATTACACTAAAAATATTTGTTCCAAAAATGTTCTAAACTTTTCAGGTTCAAATAATTCCCTGACATCTATCTATAACTGTATAACAGGGTTTTTGGATACACTGTTGAGTGTTGACACATGACACTTCCATACTACTTTAATTTTATGATTTTTAAAAAAATCCCTAAAATTCCATCTATTCAATGAACACATGTGATTTGCAAAGAAAATATACTTTTACATAGTCAAAGATCCCGTCTAACTTCAGCAGAAAATAAAAACAGTTAGTATTCACATCCAAAAAAAAGTTTGACATTTCTCTTAAACTAGGCATTTTTTTTCTCTTCCTCTTTCCTTTGCCCGTCACCCTTCGAATCACATTGTGTTTGTAACAATATGATTACTTAATTTTGCAGTGTGTTATGCTAATTTTTGTTGTTGTTGTTGTTTCATTATATTTATTTGTTATCTAATCTATCTATTACTCTATTAATAACAGGGTTTTTACATACATCGCTGACACATGGCACTTCCATACTATTTTCATTTAATTATTTTTTAAAAAATACCTAAAATTCCATTTATTCGATGAACAGATGCGATATGGAAAAGGTGCTTGAAAACCTTTACAAGTTTTCCATCCAAAATAAAAATAAGTTGATACTTATCTAAAACCGGGTATGTTCTTCGCTTCCGCTTTCCTTTGCCTTTCAAACTTAGAATCACAGTGTTTTTTGTAGCAATAGGGTTACTTGATTTCTATGTGTGTTATGCTTTGTTGTAAATTAATTATTATATTTCATTGTTGGTCTTCAAATTCAGTCCCAAAAGTGCCCCAAAAATATACAAACAACAATATACAACCTCCCAAACAATAGAAATTGAAACAAAATTCATAAATAATTCCAACAAAACTCTAGCAAAATAATTGAAACAAAYAAAACTGAAAATTGGAACAACAAAATTATAAATAGATAAAGAATTCAACACAAAATTGGGGGAAGAAGAGGAGATAGAAGAAGAATACCTTAAAAAACCGAAACCCTAACAATGATACAGTATTAAGATCGAGCAACCACACAACAACAGTTGCAACGCAACAATAGCAGCAGRGCAGCGCAACACCAGAGAGATCAGACACAGAGACGCCGTCCGTCGAGTGCGGCCACACCGATAAGGAATAGGAGAGGGGAGAGAAAGGGGTTTGGATGTGTCGCTTCCTTGAGTAATGAAATATTTTGGACCCAATATTTAAACGAGGCGACGATGACTTTCTAATGCAATCTAGTGGCAAAAGCAGTAATTTATTACTCGTTTTAGAAACTCACGTGTTCAATATTTAATGTTTTAAATTGATGTTAAAATTAGGAAAATTTCCTCATATACCTCGAGGTTAGACGAGGAAGTAGCTACCTTTCACTAGATATGGGATAGTAAGAGGTCGAGGAAGTAAAGACTCATAGCAGCTWGGAATAAAGCGCGGGTAAAATCTTGGTTAACACACCAAAATTGACGGATAATGTTAGGCTACGTTGAGACAAGGTTTGGGGTATAATTGGACAATGATAGAAATTAACAAGACAAAATTTAGCATATAGTTGGACAATGTTATAATTTGTGTGAAATTTATCCTTTTTTTACATTTTAAAAAATATGAACAGTGTCAAATAGTGCCAAAAAGCAGTAAACAGTAACCGCGCTATACTTCTAGCTGCTATATGTTTATCATTTCTCGTAAGAGGTCACTCACTAGTAAAAAGTATATTTTAATGTTTTTTAAAAAAAAAGGTAAAAAGCTAGTAATTGCAAAAAGGGGTAGGACCTAGTAAAAAAAAAAAAAAGAAAATTAGAAAAATAAGGATCTGAGAAATAAGGTGGTGTAGCAAATTCGTCAGACGAACTTAACTTAAAGTACGAACTCAACTTCAACGGTCATTTGACGACTTTTGACAACAACTCGGTCTAAGCTCGTGCTCGTCATTCTCGTGTTTGCCGGTCTCGTGCTCGTCAGTCTCGTGTTTGACGGTCTCATGTTCGCCCCCGGTCTCGTGTTCACTGGTCTTGTGGTCGCTGGTAAAAGCTCGTGCTCTCCACTCACATGTTCGTCGGTCAAAGCTCATTCTCGCCGATCTCGTATTCCTCGGTCAAAGCTCGTTCTCGTCGTTCTCGTATTCGTCGGTGAAAGCTCGTGCTCCCCGGAAGGTTACTTAAGTTAGAGATGTCCAGTAGTATAAAATAATGTCTTTGTATAATTAAGGGTTGTATATGCAAAAATAACTGATGTCTATGTAAATTATTTGGAAGTCCAAATTTATCAAATTGTAAAATGACAAATTACACTAGTGAGTGACCATCTTATCCCCTCATTAGTGAGAGGTCTATCAAACCTCAGGTTAGACTTAATAGCTGATGTACTTTTAAGGTTTTCAAGTTTCCTAAAAAAAGAACATAACTACTAAATGCACTCAATTTTTACAAAATGCAGTAAAAAAAAATCTGAAATTTAATTATGTATTAATTAATTTGTAATTAAACTGGAAAAAAGGGTCAGTGTTACAGCTTCAACACCCCTCCCCTGCCGAATGTGAATCAGAAATTCAGCCACTCATGTAGCTCCTAACCAGTCGACACTGCCAGCCCACTCCACCCCACTTGGGCACGACCTCACCTACGCATACATTGTGAAGTAGGATGTTGGTTTGCCTTCTTAAGTAAATTGTGATGAAAGACAAAGGATTTAGGATGCAGTGGGCTTTGTTATGTGGGCTGGTAAAGCATTTTAATGGCCAATATTTTTGCAGCATGATTGTCCCTTATTATATTAGTCAAAGATAAAAAATTGAGTTTTTCATTTATGTGATGAATTACCTTGCGTTAGATTATACTTCATATATGTGTAGTATATGAAGATCGTTGTATATATAGCTGTTTTTTTTCTTGWTGAAAAGTTAATTAAGTTTAATTAATTGGCAGTTATTTTTTTTTACTGCATTTTGTAAAAGTTGAGTGCATTTAGCAACACCCAAAAAGAACACTTAATTCATTACTTCTTCCTGCTTTTGTTTCTTCCATCTTTCTCTCTTCATTATGGCTTCATTTTTTCTCTTCTCTACTAATTCTTCTTTATCTTAAACAACAACAACAACAATTTCGAACAACAATAAAAAAACAAATTCGCCACCACCAACAACAAATATGACTTTGAACGAATTTGAATTTAAACAACAATAAGAACAACAATTTGTTCAAATTCGAATTTGAACAAGTAACAACAACAACAACAACAACAACAACAATTCGAACTCTGTTTGGTCGAATTAGTTTAAAAAACAATACGAATTAATGTTAGTTTTTCGATTTCCTGCTCGTGGGTGGTGGGTTTGTGGGTTGGCGTTGTGGGTCGTGTGTCGCGGGTTGCGTGGGTTGGTGGGTGTGGGTCATGGACTCATGGGTTGGTAGTCGTGGGTTGTGTGTGCTCGTGTGTTCGAATCTAGGCTGGAGTCGTGGGTGGTGGTTGTGAGTTCCTGGGTTGGTGTCGTAGGTTGTTTGTATTCGTTTGCTTGCAAATAAGATCTTTGAACACAAAACTTCCATTTTTCCAGATAACTAAATAACGGTATGGTAATGATGGCTCCACATAGGGTAATGCGCTTACAAATTAAGGGAGCAATTTGTTACGAATCAAATGGTATCTCCCTTACAAATTAAGGGAGCAATTTGTTATGAATCAAAAATATCCAATTAACTTTGTTGAGTAATATTGACCGAGATATGACATCTAACAACAATATCGGTCTAGCGATAGAGACAGAAGCGTCAAAAAGGAGGACTTAGGAGATGGCCCATTGCATACGGCCCAGAGGAGTTTGAACGGCGCTTGGAGAGAAAGGAAATGCATTCAAATGGAAGCCCAAAATTACTACCATCGAAGAGTAACCACTACAACTTCCACATCCCACGATCTTCATCGCCTAGAGCCTATAAATAGAGGGTTTTAGATCAACGCAAACAACCACACATCAAACAAGCAATTTATCTTCTTTAACCTCTACTACTTTCCTTAATTGCACTTGGTTTAGTAGCCAAGTATAGTTTAGAATAGATTAGCAAAATCATAGTGTAGTTTATCTTCATGTATGTTGTGTTCAGTTTGTACTAGTCAATTAGCTCACTTTATAGTATAGTTTGTAATAGTTTAGTATGTGTTTTGTAATATTAATTAACTTTAAGCTTAAATGGAAGTTTATGTCTCAAAACTTAATTTAATATTACATTTCATTATTTAATTGCTATTTAGGACTCAGTTTCTTATTAGGCATGAGAACATGTGGATTGCCGATCTCGTTTAAGACATAATAGTTGTGTGATTTGCAAGCATGCAAACATTCAACAAGAATTACAAGTTTGCTTAAGATTGATTTTAATTCATGTCGAATAGTTTTTAATCAATATTACATGCGAATTTCATAGAAAGTCGAATTTCTAACAAGTATGCAAAAGGGTGTTAAGAGATTGAGACATTGGCCTCAAACTAACATTGCAACACGGTGCTAATGATTGAGAACGATGCTAGGGACCCACATAAACCCGCYCGAACACGAACGAATCCCAAATCAAATCAAGAACTCGAAATCAAACTGAGATCTCAAATGAGTGCATGAATGAATGTGTAATTGTATTTTGAAATGTGTTTGATTGTGTTTGAGAAGTGTTAAACAATTTGTGTGAGGTTCAATGCAAAAGAGAGAAAGTTTTAGTGTGTTTTTAGAGAGAGAGAGAGAGAGAGAGAGAGAGAGAGAGAGAGAGAAAGAGAGAGAGAGAGGAGAAAATTGAATAACATGAGAGCATATAAAGTGTATCTGAAGCGTGTGTGTGGGAAATGAGGGTTGTGGCTTGGTATTTATAAGCAAACTAAGCTTGGAGGGCAAGGAACTTGGGCATAACAATGCCCAAGTGCTTTAGTTTTGGGCGTTGTAACCCCCTGGTGATCTTTACTTGGGCATTGTAGCGCCCAAGTATTCTTATCTTATTTGCTTGATGTGACTTGCCTTTTTTTMCCTTACATATACAATGTAAAATCCGAAAAAATAGCTTCGGATATTATTTTGATTCGAAATTTTTACCAGCCAAGGTTCATTAAACCTCTAAGGCTTGGCCAACAAGCCAGACCTTGGAACGTTCCGGAAGCTTCCAGAATGAACCGTTTTGCTCAATTGCGTGTTTTCGCTTAGGAAATTCATAACTATTTTTCCACACGTCTTGATTTTTTTGCTTTTCATTTAACTTTGTCTTTGCCATGGTGAACATTCTTTGGCCGTTGTTGTGAGAGAGTACAAGATCTTTTTACGCTTTTGTTCTCGCTTGAAACTTCGATGCTTTTTGTTTAATAGCTTCTGCCTTGTTTGAAATTTTGATGCTTTTATTTTCATATTTGTTTTAGAATCTGGCTACTTACTGCATCTTCATTTTTGCTTTGATTATTCAACYCATTTGCTTAATTGCTTGTGCTTTCATCTGGCTCATACTTGCTTATTTATCTCCGCTTGAGAATTTGGTTCTCTTGCATTTGACTCAGAATTTCGCTTCATGATTTCACAAACGTCACATTCAAGTGGAATTTCATGAACTTCATGTTCAAATAGCTCTTCACGAACTTCGCGTTCAAATAGTTCTTCACAAGCTTCACGTTCAGATATAACTCTTCACGAACTTCACGTTCAAATGGTTCTGATACCAAACCGATGCGTGTGATGATCAGGTCGAATCYATTGACACACGGATTAGGGTTTTGATAGAAATTCGGGCATAAACCGGTTGAATTTGCGRGCGAAATTTGGGATATTTGATTCGATACAGGCAAAGCCACCACGAATCAATGGGTTTTGTGATTTGATACAGGATAATGCACCACAAATCACGATGTTAATCAAGATTGCATACAGAAATCACCAACAATCTTAAATTAATTAACAAACACAAGCATACAAAAACACCAACTTGCGAAATTAGGGTTTTTGAGGAAAAACCTTGAAAACCGAGTGCTCTCTCAAACTCAACGAAATTTCATTCAATGTCTTATTGTGGCTTTACATCATACATGAGACTAATACAGGCCTCATAATAAAACCCTAATGTGGTTTAGGACACGTCCCTAGCTCACCTTAATTAAAACAAATACATAAAATTAAAATAATAAACTTAACTAAAATAGGAAAAAAAAGGCCAGCCTAGTTTTAAATGATCAAAACTAACCCTTAACGATTTTTCTTAGAAACAACGATTTTTTTCTTAGAATTTATTAATTATATTTTTCCTAGACAGTAGACATCTTGAGCTTCAATTTGACTACTCTCACGACTCCTAACTCTTCACATATTGTGCGTGAAAAATCATGGAAGTCACTGCATCGGTCTGGACRCGAATTTTAAACAAAGGACTCTTCATTGAACGAAAACTAACACAAGACTTCGAACCTCATCGCCCATGGATCACATGGTATTGAAATGACATGCAAATTTTGTCATGGAAAGGGACACAACAAAAGAGGTTYTCTAGACAAAGAGAAATATGCAAACATTGATGAACCACAGGCACAAGCAAAGAGGAGTAGAGGTAGACCTAGAAAGGATGGTCAACCAACTCAATCAAGGCAGAACCAAGCTAATGACTCCAGAGCACCACCAACAACTCATTAGACAACAACACACACCCAACCTGACTCCTCTGTGAGAAACATAACAACTGAACCAACCAATATTGGCAGAGGAAGGACTATAAGGGGTGGCAGAGGTTCAAGGGGCAGAGGGAGTGGGAGCACACACAGAGGAGGTGGAAGATCCCACCACATATGAAGTGGAAGAGGCAGGGTATGTGAGTTTACTTTGATATGTACTTTGGTGATTGTGTGTGTGTGAAAACTTTGGACAAAATTGAACCCAAACACTTGATTTTGTACTGCAGGTACCTCAAGGAGTTTGAGTTTACTAGGCTCCAAATGGTAGATCCTATGTCAATGTATGTGTCAAGTTGTTTATGTTATGTTGTGTTAATTGAGATCTGGACTTGGTCCTTAAACCTTGGCTTCTCATGCAGTCGCCAAACCAGAAAAGCCCAAGATTAGTTGGAACTCAATCAAGGGCTGCTGAAAGTACTCAACAGGGGAGGCAAGGTCGAGGGTCAAGTGTTGCACCAACCATCTCACAAGGTATCCAAACAAGTACCATAACCAACATTTGGAAGCCTTAAACCAAGTGATTGTAACTTAGAAAGATGCCAATTGTTAGAACTATGAATTTGGCCTAAATGTTTAGTAATGACAAATGAAGGTCAATTTAGGAGTTAGATGCCTTCAAATTTGCTCTTCTTTTAGTAATGTGAAGTGTATGACAGATTTAGTATGTCAATTGAATGTCAAATGTTGGATATTTTTGGGTGAATGAAAAACTAGTATTTTGAGCCACACGTCAGTGTTGAATTTGTTAATGCCATTACCATTAGAATTGATTGCAAAAACAAACAAATTATTTCATATGATATTTAAACAAATAACATACATAAAGAGAAAACAATTGAGAAATATGGAATAATTTCATTTCAAATAGGGCAAGATTATATTACACCATCACCATCACAAAAACAACCATATCCCATACATGCCCACTGCTCCACCCAAAAACCCTAATTTGAACAACCAACCATGAACCCTAATTTGAACAGCCAACCAAYCAAGAACCCTAATTTGAGGTGACTACTATGACAAAAACAACAATCATACCCAAAAACCACCACACATACCCAATTGCCCAATTCTAACTGTAAACCAACACCTAACCACTTAACGACCCAACATAATGGAGACAATGAGCACAAGAATAGAGGCGAAGAAAACCCATGAAATGGCCAACCAAACTACAATCCTCTTGTCAGCCCCTGCATTTGCAATGTACTCCCTGGTTTTGTTGCACTTCAATGACCAATTCATCACGCTCCTCTAGTAGAACAAACTCTCCCTCCTTTAATTTCTTCACTTACCCTTCCAGAAGTTCCTTCTCCATCTCCAGCTCATTGATTTGAATATCCTTCTCAAATAGAGCCCGCTGATTAGCATCCCATTCACCGGAATCGTTGTCAGAAGCCATTGTAAAATAATGAGAGGAGAGAGAGAAAGAGAGAGAGAGAGAGAGAAAGACAGAAAAAAGGGGAGAGGTGAGAGAAAATGATGGAGTGAATGTGAGGGAGATGGAGAGTGAGTGAAGTTAATAAATAGGGGAGACATCAGGGAAAACAAAGTCAACAGGTAAACTTATCTAGAGCAACCGATCACACATGCAATGGGTTCATTTTTGGAAGACTGGCCATAAAGATTGGATTATTTTGAAATAATCCAAAGGTTGGTTTATTTTTTGAAGACCAATGAAAGGTGAGATTATTCCTATTAATTTTTCCTTTTTTCTATTTCATTTCTTCTTAGAAAACACAACAATTATTCATTCAATTTTCTCTCATTCGTTAGAGGCGGAAGGATCTAACAATTTCAATATGGAGAAATATTATCGAAAACTTGATTTGTCATTAAAATATTAATCATTTTGTTATTGTTAACTATAATTACTTATCTACATCATAAAATCAAAGTAAAATACAAATTAACTCCGATGTCTTGCAGAGGCCATACTAGTTTGTTTTTTTTTAAAACCAGTGTCCAGTTTTTATAGGGAGTACTTGAAAAACATAAACATTATCCAAAWTCCAAAGGAAATATGAAATTTAAGACCCGGAGAGTGAAAATTGAAAGCCAAAAAAACCCAGGTGTTCCTTATCCAAATTCCAAACCCAGATTCTAGAATAGAAATACACTCTCACTTCATTCGTCACTGGATTCACTTCTACAGTTCTACTTTGAAAACGACCTGCTTACTTTTTTTTCTTACCAAAGATTCTTATCATACTACCTATTTATTATTCACCCATCACCCATCACCCATTCAATCACCATCTCCATTATTTCCGACCTAAATTCATCAATTATCAATCATCATGTCGATATTTTTCCGGCGAAAATCCTTTAAGCAACTCCTCCCATTTTCTCTCTCCTCCTCAATTTCACCCCCTCTTCGTCACCATCGTCATTTCTCATCATTCCGAACCAATAGCTTGCTGCTTTCGCAACCCCGATTTCCCGCAATTTTGAAAATAGGGTTAAGGTTAGGGTTTCAAGGGAGGCTGAAATGGGAGGGCAGTTCCGACAATTACGATCAAATCAAGGCAGTTGTGAATTGCCCTCGTTGCACCAAGCAAATGAACGTCCTCTTTTCCAATCGTCCGTTGTCGATAAACCCTAATGAAGTGGGTGTGTATCAGGCGTTGAATATTTGCCCTCACTGCAAAACGGCGTTTTACTTTCGCCCGTTTAAGCTGGCGCCGTTGCAGGGGAGTTTCTTCGAGATTGGCAAAGTTGGCGGGAATGATAAGGATGAGACGATGATGGAGGGGAAGTTTGTTAAGGATTATGATGATGACGATAATTGCGGCGAGGACGAGGGTGGTGACAAGGTTTCCATGTGGCAGAAGTTGAGGTCTTATGTGAGGGATCTTCCCCCTCCGACGGCAGGGACGGATTCGGGTTCTGAGGGTTCTGATTCGACGCCGCCAATGGGGGAGAATCGGTGGGCCGCTACAAGGGTGGAGTGTGAGGGTGATAGAGAAGTGCKTAAGGAAAGAGGAGGGGAAGGAAGTGGGTGGGGTGGGGCGAATTTGGGGAAGGATTTTCCGACGCCTAAGGAGATTTGTAGAAGGCTTGATGAGTTTGTCATTGGCCAAAAAAGAGCTAAGAAGGTCAGTCATTAAGCTTTTGTATCATGCAATTTCAAAATTTAGAAATTAAACTGGAAATAGTGCTTTATGTTTGATCATTATATTGATGGATGCTAATTTGTGTGCCTTTTTATATATATGATGCATATTTGTTTGACGAACTAAATTTGGCTCTGTTTCTATCTAATGCTGCACTGGAAAGCATGTGTGTGCTTGTAATTCRATGTTTTCTTGTAGTAGAGAACCCTATAAAGGGCCAAATTGAGCTAAATTTGGTCAATGTTGGGAATTGCTTGGCCAATGCCAATTTTTATTTTGTTTTATTTTATTTTATTTTATTTTGAAAATTGCTTGATGTCCATATCCAAAATGAAGGAAGGGGTCATTTGCTTAGTACTCCAAAATGAAGAGTTACTTGGTACTCCATACTTCTGTTGTATATGCTTAATAGAAAACTTTTAGAGGTTAATTTTGACTATTAAAAAAAAAAGGTTATTTTATCATTAGTGTGCTTTGAAGGACATTTATAATTTATCATCAATTTGAAGTTTCACATGGAACTAGTCTTTTTTGTTTGGCGCTGCTCGAGATTGTAGCATCATATATTACGTAGAAATTTGGGCTGAAAGTTTGAAGTGTTTTTGAGTAGTAGGATAAAAAAAAATACATACCATAGTATATATTGGAGCCATGATAATTTGAGGGAAAATATCATATAAATAAAAGCAAAATTTGATAATAAATACCTAGTTTCAAGCTGAATTTGAAAATAAATGCCTAGTTTCGAAAATATTTTACTTAAATACCTAGTTTTGCCACTTTATTTACAAATCAATACCTCTTAACGATTTTTCCATTTTGAGTTAACAGTGCTGTGTGCTTAGCTTGCTTAGCTGTTGCCCCACTCCTTTCTATTAATACTATCCCTCCCGTTCACTATCACTCAGAGATTCACCCATCATTTCACCTCTTTCTTGTTCCTCCAATTTTTTCTTTAATTTTTTCCTTGCTCAAGTACGTTTCTTCCTCCTTTTTTTTTTCTTTTCTTAATTTCCTTCTTTAATTCTTTCCTTGCTCAAGTAAATAATGGAAGCTTTATGGTAGTTCTAGTTGATTTGCTTTCTTCTCTAATTTCTCCCTTAAGTCCCTTTTTTTATTTTTTTTTTTTATTTTTACGAATTCACTTCCTAATTGCTTTAGGATGTTCTGAATTCAAATCAAAATACAAATAACAATTCAATAACTAAATAGATCATGTTAACCATCATTTCAGTAACTAAACATATCAAACAACTAATTAACCTCCTCCTAATAGCAATGAAATTAGGGCTATCTAACGCATGTGTGCAGTTAGAATTACAGACAATTTATGCTTAGGACAAAATTAGTGAATGAAATTTGGAGTGTATGGCAGTAAAAAAATTGCATAGAAGAAGAAGAAATGAGGAAAAAGGCGAGGGAGATGAACAGGGAAGAAGAATTGTGGAAGAGGAAAGAGAAAATGAGCTGGTTTAGGAATTTAAATGGGTAGGAGGGTAGTTTCGACAATTCATAGTTACAGTTGTGTTACTTCAACTTGTAGGAGGTATTGWTTTGCAAACAAAGTGACAAAACAAGGTATTRAAGTAAAATTTTTTCAAAACCAGGGATTTATTTTCAAATTCAGCTTGAAATTAGGTATTTATTATCAAATTTTCCTAAATAAAAGGCAAATGAAGAGGTTGAATGCACAATGGAGTACTTGAGTCATTATAATATGTGAAATTGTGGTTGTAAATTAATAAACTATAGTTTATCTCCACTTTTGAAATGGTGTTCGCTYCAATACTTTCACATCAAATTAGGGTAGTTGGATTTTTTATTTTTATTTATTTTTAAAAAAACATGTAGCATGCATCGTAACATGGAAGAGTGAAGCTCACTTACTGATGTGTTGGTGAGAAAAACGGCAAGTGTCTAKTTTATATAGTAGTTGAGTTTTGTGAGGATAGTTTTTGCAATTAAGATAATTATTTGATGGTATAATATTGGTAAGAGAGTTCGGTATTTAATTGTGGATTAAATTGAATATTTTATTGACATTAATGAGTTTGAGAGCTTAAGGGCTGTAGTAGTGGAATCAAAAATTGTGGTAGTGGAACAYTAAGAGTATACTTCCTCCGTTTTTATTTAGATGCTACACTTRCCTTTTTTAGGGTGTTTGAATTTAGATGTTACACTTTTTTTTCCTTCCCAACCTTACTTTAAAAGTTAAAGTACTAAACGTAATTTAATATTAACTAATCAACATCCTAATTAAAATCAATCAATCAATCAGAGCCTTAATCCCATAAATGGGGTCGGCTAACATGAACCAAACGTGATTATTCCGAGAGGTCATTCACATGAATTTTCCTCCTCCACTTCCTACGATCGAGAGTATCATCCGCTTGTAAATCCAACAGTTTCAATTCCTTTTTAACTCCCTCCCACCAAGTCATTTTCGGTCTTCCTCTACCTTGTTTAAAATCTCCCTGATCCCACTTTTCCACTCTCCGCACCGGTGCCTCCTTGAGGTCTCCGTCTTACATGCCCAAACCAACGCGAACGGTTTTCAACATCCTAATTAAACTAATTAAGTAATTAATATTTTCCTAAACTAACCTATTCGCTAATGACAACCACCTACCCACCATGCAAACCAACGAAACAGTGCCACCCAGCCGCACCACCCAAACCAATGAAACCACCCACAAGGGCCACAACCACCCCATCCAACCACTTGGTRGAACGAACCACCCAAATCACAGACCCTACGTTGAAAATTTGGTCGAATATTGTTCGATTMTTGTTRAAAATTAGTTCCAAATCTCGCAAATTGTTTGGTTTCTCAAAAATTCTTCTTGATTTGTTCGATTGTTCCTTTTGGTTTCGTTTTTGATTGGAATATCTTCGAAATCAATAGCAATTCTTCGAAATTGCTCATGGGTGTTCTGTYTGTTCGTTGGGTGGTTGGCGGTGGTGTGGGTCGCGCGATTTGGGAGGTGGTGTGGGAGTTCGGCGTGGGTGGTACGAAGGTTAGGGTGGTGGCTGAGGTGGTTGGTGATGGGTTGGTTGTTTAGTGGTAGAGATTAGGGTTATTGTTTTTATTAATTTGTCTGATTTCTTTATTCAAACTTTCCTTATTTTGGCCCAAAGTTAAGGGGGAAAAAAAACCGGAGGAAGTATGACCTAATTGTTTACTCCTTCAGCGACTATGCCATGTTAATTACATTTAGGGAGGCCATAAATGATGGTTAGTAATCAAGCATTAGTTAGGATACATGCTTTAGTGGGGGGTTATGTTACTGCTTCATAGTTTATGTTTTCCACCTAGGTTGCACTGATACGGGTACGGGGACATATACGGGTACGGGGACGGGGACGGAAAACGGCAATTTTAAAAATTCCAGGGTACGGGGACGGCTTTGGGGACGACAATATTTTTTAATTTTTTTAAAAAATAAATAAAGCATTGTAAAGATCTACTGTAACAAAATAAAATAATTATACATACAATTTAATCCAATGTTTAACACAACATTTAAAATTAGAACACTGAACATTTTTCTAACTTTAGTGGCTCATTGTCGTTTAATTTCAAGAACAAACAAACAAATGGAAAAAATTGCATTTTTGTAAATATTAATGACAAAATATAAGTCCAGAAACAAAGCATTAAAGAAAATTCAAAAATCAAAACATAAAAGATAAGTTAGAACAAAAATGAATAAAACAATCATGAAAAAATCATAAAAGAAGTTGAAGTGCCGCCTGCCTCGAAAAGAAGAGAAAGAAGAAGAGAAGTGCCCAAGCTGCAGCCCAAACATCGTCGTAGTGCCGCCTCTTGCCGACAAACAACTCGGTAGCGCTGCCGTCACCATCGAACAACCGCCGTGAAGAGAGTGAGAAAATTCAAAACCCTAATTTTTGGTGTTTTTTGAAATGAATTGGGGCGAATGGGAATGGGAGGAAGTTGCCCGACAGTAAGTAGTAATAAGTGAGTTTATACTTGTTTTAATTTGTTTTTTATAACAACTTTCAAAAGCTCAAAGTACCTTGGGACGGCGTTAAGTATCATGCGCGTCCCCGGGACGTCCCCAAAATCAACATGTCCCATAAAGTCAACTCGTACGGGGGCGTCCCAAGCCGTCCCGGACGCGTATTCCGTCCCGTGCGTAACCGGGGCGGGACGCGCCGGGAGCCCCCCGTGCACCGTAGTTTCCACCTTTGGGTTACACCAATTTATTTATTTATTTAAACTAGTGTCTATGTCACGGTCCCTAGCGTTTGACGCTGAGCGTGCGGCGCGCTTAGCCCTTTGAAGCGAAAGCGCAAGCCTTCTTGCGAAACGAGGCCTTACGAGCACAGCAACGTAAGGCGATTCTCTTTTGGAAGCGGGCGTCCGGGCACTT